>CM076579.1:904579187-904774319 GCA_034641835.2 Pinus albicaulis | reverse complement strand
AAAGATTGCCCTATGTCAAGAGACCAATTTGATAATATTGTGATCTCAGTGAGACAAAATTTGATAGAAATTGAAAGATCACTATCATCAGAGATAAGAGAACGATTTCCTCGAGATGAATTGTTAGAGGCCATGTGTGTGGTATACCCTCAATATTGGAACAATTTTCAATGTTCAAGAAATTTAAAAGCCGATTTTCAAAAGAGATTAAAATGTTTAGTAGATCACTTCTGCAAGAAAGTCTCGATACATGGAGAACAGATTGAAGGTATTTTAGATTCATCAAAATTGTATCAACAAGGTGGACGCTTTGCTGAAACAATGTGGAAGCAATATCCTTTTTTGGAGAATCCTAATGAAAACGGTGCTATAACAAGATTATGGAATACTTTAAGTGCTAGCCAATACCTGCAAGAAAACATATCAGAATATTTTAAATTAGCAGATTTGTGTCAAACCATAATTTTGGGATCAATGGAGGATGAGAGAATGTTTAGTGCACTATCATTTTTGAAGTCAAAGTTGAGGAACAAGCTTGATAAACATGTGGATACATGTTTAAGATTATATGTAACAAAGTATGACATTGACAATTTTCCATATGAAAGAGCACTAGCGCTTTGGCGATCAAATTGTGATAGAAGGGGAGAAAACAATATAACAAATTTATCTAATGAACTTGATACAGAAGATAATGTTTTGGAGGCTCATAATGACAGTACATTTGGAGAAGATCATGTTCATAATGTAGAAAATGATGACCAAGATGAGAATTGGGAAATTGAAATACCCTAGGACTCTTATTTTGGTATACATGTTCCGTTGATCATGCAAGATACTACATGTCAAATTCAGGTAAAAATGGGTTCTATATTTTGTATTTTTCATTGTAACATTGTAGCTACATTTCTTTCATGTGTGTTATTTTAAGATTGATGTTTCATATTCAATCCTTACATTGTTTGCTTCTTATTTGTGACAGGAAATGAAGCTGGATTTGATGATTTTGGGACCTATTTTCACATAGATAGCGTTTGACTAGTATTAAATGATCAATAACTAATTTAACAAGACTAATGCAAAGCATCAATGGGCTCATTCAAGTACATGAAACTACCTTGATGTCTAGCTTTGACATCTTAGAAAATTTTAATGGTATATATGTTGCTTGTGTTTAGGGAATTTTGCTGAGTTTCGAGTTTTATATTTTCTTGGAAAATAATTATTGATATTTGGAAAATGTGTGATTTTATATTGGTATTGGAAACGAAGCTAGTTTTGATCTTTGATTGGAAATGAAATCAGATTTGATGAAGTTAGGACCTATTTCTTTTCACATAGATAGTGTCATAGTATTAAATGATAAAGAAATAATTTAAGAAGTCTAACGCTAAGCAACAATGGGCTTATTCAAGTACATGAAATTGTGTTAATGTCTAGCCTTGATATCTTTGAAAATTTTAGTGGTTCGTTTGTTGCTTGTTTAGAGGATTTTGTTGAGTTTGAAATTAGTCTCTTGAATGCTTATGGTTCTCATATCATGCATATATCGATAGATCGATAGATCTAGTTCTATTATTATAATCATTATTGTTTTCTTTGTATATTTGGTGGTTTGAGGAAAGATATTTTATTTCCTTTCACTTTGTGGCATGATTTCGACATCTTCACCTTTTAGAATATAGTAAAATATTTTTCTTATTATAGATTTTTCTTGGAAAACAATTATTGAGAGTTAGGTGCAAATGCACAATGTTGTGTAGCATTAGTGTGATAAATATGGGATAGTGCAAATCATAGTTTTGAAGATTAGTCTAAGTTGACTTGTACCTAATCAACTCAGTCAAGTTGATTGTTGGTTGAATGGCTAATTGTTGGTTCAATGGACAGAAGGTCTTGCAGGCACAAATACCAAAGGGAAAAATGGAGCCCATCATGGGGTACTCTTTGTAATTCTCCACCATTGCTACCTTTCCTCAAACTCCTCTTCAACCTCAATATCAGTGCTAGTAGTAGCATGACAAACAACACTACGCTTAGCAGAACTAGAAGAACGTGTTTTCCAAACTACACGAGAACTACTTCCCTCACGAGTCACCATGTGCCATGCTTGGTCTCGATGGTTCTCTTCCTTCTACTCCTAGTTCAATTACCATATCTTCATTGGAACCAACACTCTGAACTCCACTAGACAACGATTCACCATTTTTTAGTAGTGATTCGCCATTTGTACTGGTGATTCGCCATGATTTTACAGGATAATATAATCTCGTGAGAGATTCGCCAAAAAATTATATATACATATTATATTATTAATAAAATCGCCTTCCATTTTTCCTATGTATCATGGGGATTCGCCTATTATTTATATATATAAATTTAGGGGGGTTCTTAAAATTATCCCTGGTTTGAAAATGGGATTCATCAACCCTTGAAATGTAGAAGGTGCATTGGTAAGGCCAAAAGGCATGACCAAAAATTCATAATGACCCTCATGAGTTCGAAATGCTGTTTTCAGAATATCTTCAGTCTTCATTCTAATTTGATGATATCCCGAATGAAGATCCAACTTGGTAAAATAAATTGCTCCATGTAGTTCATCCAATAATTCATCAATCATAGGAATGAGAAATTTATCTTTGATAGTGAGCTTATTGAGTTCCCAATAATATGGACACATGCGCCATGATCCATATTTCTTGTGCACCAATACTACTGGAGCAGAGAAAGAACTTTGACTAGGTTGAATTATACCAGCCTCTAACATTTCTGCAATCATACCTTCAATTTCACTCTTTTGGACATCAGGATATCTGTAAGGCCTGATGTTTGGAGGAACACTTCCTGGAATAAAACGAATAGCATGATCATGATCACGAATAGGTGGGAGTCCTTTGGGAGTATCAAACACCTTGGAATGATTGTCCAAGAATTTTTGGAGATCTGGAGAAATAGATGATTTTGATGTTGGAACTTCTAGTGAGCATAATTGTGCAATTACACCCTGTTGTTCTTTCTTCAGAAGCTTTGTCATGACATTAGAGATTATTATCTTTCCTGGCTTCCCTACGATACCCCATAATTTGATTTCCTTTCCTTCTAAAAAAAATTCAAGAAAAGTTCTTGAAAATTAAAAGCTACCGTCCCCAAAGATTGTAACCATTGTACTCCTAGTACAACATCAGCACCTCCCATTGGGATGGAAATGATTGGAATATTCAATACATATTCCCCCATTGCTAGCTTGATATTATGGCATTTTCCAGAGCAATTTATAGTTCCTCCATTTGCAACCATCACATGACATTTTGGTGCTGGGTATAGGAAACAATTCAATTCCTTGGCTACCTTACAATGAATAAAATTATGGGTACTACCTGAATCAATCAAAACTATTACCTTTTTCTTCTTAATATGTCCTTCTATCTTGAGAGTTTGAGGAGTGGTAATTCATAGTATTACATGATATGGTGGACTCATTCTTCTTCTTCTAGGGTTTCTTTCTAGTGTATATCCTACTTTGAAGTTTCTTCTTCATTTTCTTCCCCCTCTTCACAATTTATGTAAACTCTTGTTCTTCTCAGTGCACTTATGACCTTTGGTGTATTTTCTATCACAAATGTGGCAAAGCCACTTTGTCTTTTCTTCAATTGTTGCTTAATTTGTCAACCTTGTAGGTTGTGGAAGTCTAGGAGTAGCAACACTTCCATCTTTGTAGATGTGAGTGGTAGGCTTCCTTGTCACCATAATTTCACATTTAGTTTTTCTTGCCAACCTGAATGCCTTCTCCAATGAATTAGGTTCCCAAATGCGAACTTCATGTTGGATGTTATCTTTTAAATTCTCTATGAAGACATCAATCCTATGTTCCTATGGAATATCAGTTACCCTTATATTCAATTTTTTGAAGTCCTCAATGTGCTCTGCCACTGAACCCTTTTGTTTGAGATTTATCAATTGGCTAAGGAAGGTGTTGCTCTTTGTATCCTCATAATGTGCTATCATTTCCTCTGTAAAAATTGACAAAGTGACAATTTTTTTACGGGAGCAAAGCCATTGATACCATAAAAAATGTATTTTGTTCTAAATGTAATGTTGCAATGCTACCTTTTGTGTGTTTTGCACATTATTGAGATCAAAATATTGCTCCATATGTAGTATCCATGTTACGGGATCCTTGCCATCAAACTTCCTCATATCCATATTTGGAATATGGTGGTTCTTCAATCCAACATTAGAGTTTATGAAATCACGATTAACATGTACTTTGTTCTCATCATGTGTTTCCTCTACTATATTTTCCCCATTAGGAGTCATTTATTGTATCAACTTTGTCAAACCTTCCATGTCTGCTTTTAGATCATTCTTCATGTTTTCCATGTTGTCTTTCATTTTTTCTTCCATGTCCTCCATCTTAGCTTCCACGCCTTTCTTCAAACCATATATATTATTCTTCAAACCATCTATCTTTGCTTCCACGCCTTTCTTCAAAACTTCCATTTCATTTTTTGCTGCTCTTTGTGAGAGAAAAATTTGATGCACTTGCTCTTGTAATTTTGATAGATCATGTTGCAATTCTTCATCTTCATGAGTCATAGTAGAGTATTCTGAGGGCTTAATGGGTGTTGAATTATTTTTAGGAGGAATTTCAAAACCAAATACTGAAATATATGCTTAATAAGCCCTTGGAATCACTTCAAAATGATTTTTTACACAAGACTTATGCGATTTGGAACAAAAAATACACACCTTTTTCTTGCTTTTGAGGAGCTTGATATTGAAATTGAATTGTATTTGTGATTTCAGATCATCAATATTTGAAATTAGGCCCTGAGGTAGCCCTTTGAATCCTCTTTAGAATTCCATAGGTCTGACCTGATTTGGATTCCTCAAGACAAAGTTATGTCCAATCTCCAACAATGACCTAATTATGGACTGGTTCAGTAGAGAAAACTTGTACGACTTGCCACATGTCACTGTTCCCTCCTTCGGCTTTGAAATTGATAGACAAGAAACTAAAGTCCGTGTAATTATGGCCACTTTTTACAACATTCCAATCCGATGATCAGAGAGAGAGTTATGAATATTTTACCACAATAACCTCTTTACGATGAAATTCAGGAGCCTGAAAAATCCCTAACTTTCAAAGACCATATCTCTAAAAATATTGCGAACCAAACTTTGAAAGTTTGCGATGAGTTTCCTCAGGATTTTGGCTTCATTCCCTAAAAATTTCAACTTCTGAACCTTCTTAGAAAAAATTTTTATAGAAAAAATTCCATGATGACCTGTTTGGAGTAGCGAAACCCTAGAATCCAAAGCTCTGATACCAAATGTTGTGAAACTAGCTCCAAAAATAGAAGAGAAGAGATATCAATGCCTTGGAAATAAGCCATTTCAAGGGGGAAACCTCCAATACATTACATGAATTAACAATTCTTGGATGATACAAATGATAAAACCTCCTTTCTATATATAGGAGTCCATAGGGCCACAATGTAATCCTAGTGGGGCCACAATGTAATCCTAGCCGACCTAACAATAATAATTTAAGGGCACAATAATAACAATATGGGGGTTACAGGGGTACACAAATAACAATAAGGGGGTTACACTAACAACAATAAGGGACTATACTAGTAATATAGGGACCTAACATCCTGCCCAGATCCATAATGCCATCTTCTCTTCATTAGCATCCATAGATTTGGTGGACAAATGCCACTCAATATGATTCTTCATGAAGGAAACGAAAGCTCGCAACTATAGATCCCCCATATAGGATAATATCATCACCACCATCTACATACTCACATGCTCGCAAATGATATTGTGCAAGAATAACTCACACAACAAGCTTTTCTTGTCAAAATCAGAGGCATGAAAGACATCAAAGAATGTGTGAGTGGAAGAGCATAGATAAGGTTTGCCCTCCATAACATCTTTCATCTGGAACAATAAGTAGCGTTCCCAAAGAAAAATGGGGTAGGATGGGGAAGGTCACCTGCACCCCAAAATATTGAGGGCAAGGTCATGAATTTTTTTCTTATCCATGGTAAGATCCTAAACCTACTGCTGTAATAGCAGCAACTGTTTCTCCTGCTTCTTCATAGCTTCCTTCCTCTTATAATTATCCCATCCTTTATTCAACTCTTATTTCATCCAATTTTCATGTAGGGCGTATATCTCCCTCCGATGTTCTTTTAGCAAAATCATCCCCTCCCGAAGGTAGATTGCTTCTTGTTTCCACTTCTGCAATTCAGAAATTAACAAGCTTTTCTCAGAACTCCATCCCGAGATGGGACCCGACATTACTCTGCATTCAATATTGACATCAATAATGGGTGTAACAACCTCTATTGAATGGGTCTTCTCCACCTCTTCTGTTGGTTCTTGTGTAACAATAGCTTCATCACTGGGTTATCAACCCTTTCGTTTGCATCTAGAGTAGCCTCTGTGTCCATTTCTGTTTCTTCTGTAAGAGTAGTGGCCTCCACAGGTTCTTCTGTATTGGCCTCTAGGTCAATTACTACAGGATGCTTTGCTTTAAATGATGGTTCTTATGTAACAACACTATCCTTAGCAAGTTCTTGTGTAACAACCTCTTGCATTTCTGTTTTTGTTTCAATTGGGTTGGTGTTTTCTTCACAGAACTTATACCCTGCTGCTGTTAGTTCTTGAAAACATGTCGTGCATACAGGTACCAAGATTTACTTCCCCTCAGATAATATTTTTTTCAATTCTTCATTTTCCCTTATTAGATTTTCAAGTTCTAAAAGCAAGACATGAGTTTCGTCCTTACCTAATGAGGAGGGTTCTCTTTCTTCTCCTGATACTTCTGCTTCTGTCTGATTGCCAGCTGTGGATGAAGGTTTTGTGGGCAAGTAAAATTTCACCCTTCGTTTTGGCTGTCTATCCCCAATTGGGTCATCAATGGGTTCTTTCTCAATTCTAACCTTGGCAGGCCGAGTCTGGGCTTCAGCTTCTACCTGACTTCCTCCCGAAGTCGCGGCCTATTTTCCCCAACTTGTCCTTTGCCTCTTTAGTTTGAATTCTTCCCAGGTCCTTCCTTGCTGGCTTAGGGCATCCAACAAAATAAATTTGATGAGTCCATGATTGGTCACACATGCTTCCGGAAGTGCTACTATTTTTACTGCCGCTGCCATATTCTTAATATTCCCTAATAAGTATAATGGAAGGTTAATATTTTGTTGGTTCCGAAGGTGATTAAGTAGAGGGAAGTGATAATTAAAAACAATGGTGGATCTTCCCTCACAAGTGAAGTATTTAATTAAACCCAAGGCAACAATAGCCCATGGCTGAGGGAGTGATAACCTGTCAATTCCTCTCCCTTTCTTCTCCAACTTTTCTTCTCCTTCTAGGAAGTCTTATTTCAAGGAGGGGTCATTGATATTTCTATTAAACCACCTCCGTCCCTCTACTAGAAATGTAGTTACTCAGGTGATTACTTCTTCAGTCACCTCAATTTGCAGACCCCTGACTCGGTTATGGTTGTTATTCAAATTCTGGGCGAATTCGATTGCAACTGCCTCATCCAAGCCTTCCAAATTCTAGAAATACTCAATCCATCTGACGTCTCTAAATAACTAGTAGGCCTCTGGGAAATTCTACAAGGTTTCTATGGAATCCAGCTCGTGTTGAATTTTTTCTCCACCCATCTTGATGTTGTTTTTGAATTCACTTCTTACTTCTCAACCCACTGTAATGTCACTGCACTGCTTTCTTCCTCTTGGCATCTTACTCTGCTTATCTCAGATGACGAGTTTGAAATGAGGATACAAGGCTTTCAGTCAAGGAGGGTGATGGTAGGTGATGAAATTCATGAATTACCAATCATACTTCACATAACGTTTCATAAATGTCCCATTATGGTAAGTAATGGGCTCTAAGTACACACACTCTTTTCGGCGAGATTTAGTCATCATTGGCGATTGTGATATTAATTGGGTGCATGTGGAGTTGATAAAAGTTTATGATTACAATTTTTTCAATTATTACAAGATATATACCCCCCTGCTTTAATGGTGACGGCCACCCACGACCGTCACGGACATATCATTACTTTTTATATTAATCATCAAATCATAAAGGATGATGTTACCTTTTGAATGACGTACCTAAAGCGACGTGGAGGATTTCGAATTGGCGGCATAATTTTTGAAGTGATCATGGCAGTCGCGCTTAGCTGGCACAATTATTGCTATCATACGATGAAACATGAGAAATAGTGTTCGTGGCTATCGGTTGTTACATGTGTAACAACCAAGACAACCTTCAAATTCTAATTCAAAAAAAATAATGATTAGAAGAAATCGGTACAAAAATAAAATCAAGTGAATAACATCATCTTGTGAAATGTATAGGGAAGGAGGGATGATGTTTTAGGTAGGGGAAAAGTGGGTGTAACGGATGCCACAGGAGTGGTTTTTCGCTGTTACCAATTGTTTGACTGCGCCCCGAAAAGAGGTTTTCATAGTTAGATTTGTTATTTGTGTTTTATTATATTATTTTATTATTATTATTATTATTTTTTTCTTAAACAGGTGTAACAGCTGCCACAAAGGTGGTTTTCAGCTGCTGCACTTATTGGAATTTCAAATTTTAGGCTACATAGGGGAATGTTCCCCTACTGCTGTAACATGAAAAGCAGAGTCTGTGAGAATGTTAACAAATGATTCATTCGAAGCAGGTTGATGATATAGTGTTAGACGGGGCCCATTAACTAGTACTGGTGTCTTAGCACTGCCGATGGTAACCAATTGTAAAGTCCCATTGTTAAAGACCATGTCTACTTTGTAAGGACCTAGCCATCTAGTGCAGATCTTGCCTTTGAAATCCTTGAACCTTGAATCATACAAGAGAGGCCAATCTCCCTTTTGGAACTTATACTTGTTAATAAACCCATCATGCCATCTAGCTCTCTGCTGCTGAATAAGCTCTGTCTGTTGAATAGCAGCCAGTTGTTTATCTTCTAACTCATTGAACTGGTTCAATATTTGTTTGTGTGTTGTTATTAGGTCTAGATTGACCTGCAATGCTGTTGTTAATGTCTTTATCTTGAACTCTATGGGGCATAAAGGATTCTTACGATACACCAATTCATATGGTGAGAAGCCTGTAGTGTTCCTCCATGTTGTTCTGTAAGCACACAACACCTCTAGAAGTTTCTCGGCCCAATTTATTCTGTGGATGGATACTATCTTCGTTAATATTCCCTCTATGACTTTATTGGTGCTTTCTACTTGACCATTTTCTTGTGGATGATAAGGTGAAGTGATTCTGTGATGAATTCCATACTTCTCAACCAGCTTCTTAATCAAATGAGATGTGAATTGAGGCCCTCCATCTGTCACTATCTCATTGGGTATCCCGAAATGAACAAATATATCTTCAAACATAAAGTCTGAAATAGCCTGCTCTGTAGCTCTAATTAGTGCCTTTGCTTTGACCCACTTTGTGACATAGTCAGTGCAGACCAATATGTATGATTTTCTCTGTGATGAAGGATTAATTGGCCCTACAAAATCTAAGGCCCATTTCTCAAATGATTCTATCACTATCTGAGGCTGTAACGACATATCATCTGATTTCAGAGGCTGGCCCATCCTCTGGCAGCTATCACATCCCTTCACAAACTTCTCGGCATCCTAGAATATCGTTGGCCAGTAGTACCTTGTTGAGCCTCTTTATATCTTGTCCTTTTGTCAGCGAAGTGCCCTCCACAGGGTTTCTCGTGATAAGCTTTCAAGATCTCAAATACCTCATCTTCTCTAACACATCGCCTAATCTGAAACTCTGGCCTAGTGTGATAGAGATTTCTGTCTATCTAGGAGTAGGTAGCACTCTATTGTATAATATTCCTCTTTTCTTTGGAAGATTAATGGTGTGGAAATTTTCATGCAGCAAGGTAATTGGATATATCTGCATACCACTGTGAGTGAGTAGGGATGGAAAAAAGATATTCATCTAGAAATGAATCCTCAGTGGCAGTGCAGTCATCACTTATAGTTAATCTAGAAAGGAAATCAACAACTAAATTATCCTTTCCGGGTTTATCTAAAATAGTAATATCAAATTCCTTTAACAAAAATAACCATCGTGTAACCCTACCATTAGTAACAAGTTTGTTCATTAAAAATCGAATTGTAGCATGGTCATTGTGTACAAATACTTGATACCCGGTGATGTAGTGCCGAAATTTGTTGATGGCATGCACTACTACTAGGAATTATTTTTCAATCATTGTGTAGTTGAGTTCTGCTAGAGTTAGATTATTCCTGATGTAATACATTTCATAAGGTTTCTTCTCCTCCAGCTGCCCCAAAACAACACCCATAGCTATGTCAGATGCATCTGTAGCAATATGGAATGGCAATCCCCAATTTGGTCCTCGTAAAATAGGTGCTGCTGTTACACAGTTATTTAACTTCAGAAAGGCCTGCTCACACTTTCTTGTCCACACAAATTTTTAATCTTTCGTGAGCAAGGAAAATAGAGGAGATGGAATCTTTGAAAAATTCTCTATAAATATCCTATAATACCCTGCATGTCCCAAAAAACTATGCAGCTCTTTTGGAGTCTTAGGAGTTGGGATGTTTGAGATTACCCCAATTTTTGCAGGATCTACCTTGAATCCATCTGCCAAAATGAAATGTCCCAGCACAATTCCCTTGGTCAACATAATGTGACATTTATCTGTGCTCAGAGCAACATTAGTATGTTCGCAATGTTTCAAAACCTTATACAAATTGACTAATGCTGTCTCAAAGGCATCCTCGTAGGGTGTAAAATAATCCATAAATATTTCAGGATAGTCATTCAAAATATTATACAATATACCCAATATTTCCCTCTGAAAAGTTGCTGGTGCATTACAGAGGCCAAAAGGAAGGACTTTGTATGCAAAATTACCCCACGGGAAAGTGAAGGTTTTCTTGTCCTGACCATCTGGGGCAATCTATATTTGATTATAGCCATTGAAACTATCCAGGAATGATTTTTTTTTCCCAGAGAGACTGTCTAGGACCCGATCAATGAATGGTAAAGGGAAATGAACCTTTTGAGTGGCCTTGTTAAGTTCTCTATAGTCTACATAGACTCTCCACTTGCCATTCTTTTTTCAGAACTATGAAAAGAAGAGACACCAACTGACTGTTAGAAATAAGGTAGATGAAATTAGCATTAAGGAGTTTCTGCAATTCTTCTTTCACTATCTCCTTAAGTGCGGGGTTCATTCGGTGCTGCGGTTTTCTAACTGGTTTGCAGTCCTCTTTAAGATAAATGCAGTGAGTGCATAGGCCTTTTTATATTTCTGTAACAACTGTATCAACAATATTTTTTTTTCAACAGTCAGATTAGGATTAATGTTTAAACATTTCCCAGGTTCCATTTCAAAGGGACTGCTGATTGTATGTGGAGTGCTTTTCAAAATTTCAATGATTACATCATCTACCTCATATTCTTCCCCCTAATATCTAATGGAGGCAACATAGAGCGAATTTCTAATAAAACCATTAATGATATCATCCTTTGTTTCACCCTTAAAGTATTGTGATTTTCCAAGCATGAGGAGAGGTAGGGAAAGATCATATTGAGGTTCAAATTTGTCCCACCAAGGACTACTCAAACCCATGTGAGGTTTTGTTGGGGGGTAAAGGTTCAGGTTCTGAGTGGCTTGCCCATCTGAGATCACCATAGATCCAGACCTACATCCAATATATCGTCTGCAGTGGCTAGCCACGACCTTCCCAAGATTAAAGGATGACCCCCCAGGTTGGATTTGGTTTGTAGAATGAGAAAATAAGCCAGATAATTCCAAGAAGCCACAATGATAACCACATCTTCTATCATTCCTTCGGGCTTGACACAGGACCTATCTGCTAATTCAAGCACTGTGGGTGCATGTTTAAGCCATGAAGTCCTAGGGAGAAAAAGAGGTCTTTAGTCATGACTTTAATGGCTACCCCTAAATCAATCAAAGTGTTAGTTATGGGTTGGTCATCAATATGGACAGTTACTGTAGGATTCCCTAGGTCATTTAATCAACAAAGGCTGATCAATCATAAGATTGGACAGTTTCCCCATAACATGGATAGTAGCAAGGTCTTTTGGTTTTCTTCTAGGCTTTTTGACACACAAATCCCTCAATTTTTTATCATAGATAGGTACTTCCTTAAGAGCCTGTAACATCGAGATCCACTCATAAAAATTTTCCAGTTCCTTAAGGAACTCGGATTTAGATTGTGAGGCTAGCCCAATTTTAGCTAATATTGAGGGTATGGAGGATCCTGAATGTTAACAGCTGAGTCAGCGATCATAGATGCACCATCCTTGCTCGGGTTGGCTGTTGTAGAAATAGTAGACACTCCCAAGTTGGTTGCTACAGGTGTAACAATAAGTGATGTATCAGTTGTTATAGGCGTAACGACTACCTCATAATCACCCATATCCTTTTTAGGTGACTCACATCCTTCTTCAGTAATAATGAGAGTATGTTCAAGTCTAACTAATTTCCCCAATTGAAGCTGAACCTCGTTGAGTCCAATAGGAGCAATAAGGTAATTTTGGAAGGTAACCAGAGCATCTATACTTTGGGCTGCCTTATTATTCAAATTGGGATTAGGTTGCACAGGTAATTGGGGTTAGACGGAAGGTGTATGATTTTGAAGAGAAGGAAGTTTTAACTGCTGTTGCATTGGTAATGCAGGGGGTACTGGACCTTGGCCGTTACCTCTCCAATTTTGGCTCCAAGAATTGGGTTGCGATGGAGGATATTGCGTTGGTGGAGGGGAAGGCCATTGGTTCCATGGTGAAGGAAACTGTGTTGAGGAAGGAGTAGGATACTGCCTTGGATATTGTTGACTATTATAAACATTATTCCAAGGATTAAAAAAGGAAAAATCTGGAGGCATACCTGTAGGTCGTGGCTGCCATGGTCTCTTTGATATGATGAAATAAGAAGACTGAACATCCTCACCTGATTCTTGAAGTACAACCTTCAGTCTAGGAAATTCAGGACATTGAATCGTAGAATGTTCCAATTCATAGATATTGAACAGGCTGATGCTATTCAATGCACATTCTCTTTCCAAATGTTTCTTTTTGCACCGGTGGTAGAATATTGCTAAGGTTTCTTCAGCTTTTGCTTGTGCTTTCTTAACTTGGACCGTAGTGATATGGGCAGCGAGAGTGCTAAGGAGGTCGGTTTTAAAATCCTCAAATAGATTTCCGATCTCTGCTCTGGTTACTCCTCCACTTGTAGACTTTTTCATTTGGACTGAAGGGTCCTGTACTGAACTTCTCCCTTTGACCGATCCTCCTGAGCTCCGTAGGAAAAGCTTCATTATTTATTCAAGCGGTTCTTGCGATATGTCTCCTTTTCCCAACAGATTCAAATGCTCTAGATAGTCATCTCTTATACCTCTTAAGAATATTGGCTTTAGAATTTCCGGGGCTAAGTTACTGAACTTAGATCTTTGTAAATTGTAATGGAATCACACATAGTCTTCCAAGCTCTCCTCCTCCTTCTGTGCAATCCTGAAGATATCTTCCTTCAAATCCCTGGTTCGATCGTAATCTTGGTACTTAAAGAGAAAGGCTTCCCTCATGTCATTCCAGGTTCAAATCATGCCAACATCCAGTCTCATGAACCATCTTAATGCTGCTCCCTTCAGATTAGCTAGAAATAATTTCAGCTTCTAGGCGTCTGAAGTGTAGTCATAACCTCTACACATCGAATCTAATTCGAACAAAAAGGTATCAAGATATTCAAAAGCCATCCCTTGAAAGGATGGTAGGGATGACAAGGGAATATTTTTCATAGGAGCCTCATCACGTGTCACTAATATCGGGAATTCAAAAGTAACAAAGCTATCTGTCTTGACATTCTCATCCCCCATGGTTGATTCTTCCTGATGGGATGAACTGACCTCAGAGTATATAGTAGATTGATAAACAAAAGGATCAGGCTATTCTAGGACCAGTTGTTTTACTACATTACCAACATCCAAATGATGTTCAATTAAAGGTTGTTCCTCAGGTCCCTAATGCTCCCCATTGGTCTCCCCTTGTCCTTTGATTCCTAGATCCCAATCAATGATTTTCCAATGATGTTTTAGATCAGGAATCTTGATTTTGTTCGAAGGGTGTTGAGGTCCAGACACGGAAGGCACCGATGCATCAGGCTTTGATATAGTAGTCACTTTTTGTGGTCCTGTCTTCATATTGTCTCTATATGAAGTAGACTGTTCCTTTTCTGCCCTTGAGATTAGATAAATAATGTCTTTCTTCTCAAGTTTGCACTCTTCTTTTCCTTATTACGACCTGTATTTCCTGTAGTAGTATAATGGGGGGTGTTTGTGGATTTTTCTACCATCCTACTGGAACACATGGACCCTATGTGTATCAATTCATCCTAAAAGTGCCTCAATTTATATAGCAGTGAGCTCACTTAGGTCCGTCAAAGCGATGCGCAGGTTCTTACCTCTCGTCTTACTTCCCATCAAATATATAGTTGAAGACATCCTAAAGAAAACACCCAGAGTTTCACACTTCTAAATGTTCCAGCGAGACATTGGTGAGCTCGCTCAGGCATGTTAGAGTGATGCATAGGTTCTTACCTCTCATCTTACTGCCTATAAATTACGTCGCTGGAGACACGCTAAAAAACACACAGAAATTGCACCTCTAAGTGCCCCATTGTAGCATTGGTGAGCCTGCTTAGGTATGTTAGAGTGATGGTACAAGTTCTTACCTCTAGTCTTACCTCCTAGAAATTGCAGACTCGGTACACTCCATCTTCTAAAAAACAACTCTGGTTGATTGGATCATCACTACCATCCTTGTCAACGACCCCAAAATGTTGGGATGTATTAATCATGTCTAAATGACTGACATAGTATACATAAATTATCAATCCAGGGACGTTTTTTATTTCAATGAAAACTGCACTGTCTGTGCCAATACTTCAACTAGAAGCAAATCCAAATAAAGGAAATCGTTGCTGAAGTAAATGCTGGAAAGAAATCACTTATGCAAAAATCAAATGATCTACAAGGTTGTAATCACACCTCAATTAATCTGTCCTAGCGTGCCACACAATAATTACCCAACTGGTATCTCTAATATAAGATGTGTAACTACATATAAAGTATTGGAATTGAAGCAGATCTATTCACAGCTAAAACAACAACAACAACACTTCCCCTGATGCATAAAATAAACAAAAATAGAAATAGAAATAGAAATAGAATATATATATATATATATATATATATATATATATATATATATATATATATATATATATATATATATATATATATATATATATATATATATATATATATATATATATATATATATATATATATATGTATATATATACATATTACATATATATATATATATATATATATATATATATATATACAACTACCTTATACTTTGTAGAAGGCGGGGTGTTCCCTCCTAATTGTTGTAATTAGAGGAAGAACTTAACGGAAACTAAGTGAGATGATGCATGTAACAACAACAACAAGATAACTTGTATTAATATGATTAGAAATTACAGAGCCAAAGTAATGATGTTCTCCGTTAACCTTTCAACCTCAAGGGTCGAGAACTATATAGTGGTTACATCTCAGGAAAACGAGGGATAGATCAGTCATGAGAATCTTATGATTCTCATGCTGATAAAAATATAATACATATGGTTACAACCCCTTCTTAATAAAATTTTGACTGGAAAATTATAGATTACAATCAAAACCGCCTAGAGGCTGTTATCCAAAAATACAATACTTTATAACTTATACAACTATCACTATAAATCACAACTATAGCATAACAACTAGAGGACACGTTAGCATCAGGAGTTGGCAAGATCCAGTCAGTGTTGCAGCTGTAACAGTAGTTCGTTAGTGGGTCTGTAACAACATGGTGTAACAGCGCCGCGGTGTAACAACTCACTGTAACAACACACCTTTTAACTACTCCTGTACACCCGTGCTCGAATATTTTGTGCTACAAATAGCATCTAGAAAGACAACAAAAGACCATAGATCTTCTCCAAACATTCATCCTCAATTAGTCATAAAAAAGACATGATACATCATAATAATTGATGAAATGGAAGAGTAATGAAAATAAGGTGAAAAAACACAAGTTAAGATAGTATGGTAGGAAAAAGAGGCAAAGATATTCCCAATAGTTATAGTCATGAGGTAAAATAGGGAAACAAATGTAGAAAATAAGTGCAAAACTGGCACCCAATAATGTGCACAAATTTCACAAGTGTTTTTTGTGTAACTTCCATCCCTCGCCCAGCTCACCCTTGGACCCCCAGACCTCTGTCTACAGAGAGCCCAGGAGCCCGACACAGAATTTTCTGCCACTGAATTACACTGTCTGCTCATGATGATAATCTCCAAGAAACCAAAGCCACACTTCTCCAGGGTGCCACAAATATCACACACAATGAAGATCCACACTAAACAACCACTTCCAAAATTTCCAAAACCACTTCCACTCTACCCAACCCACCGCGACACTCACTACATAGGAGAAAAAACCACCCAACCACCCTGATAAGAGAAAAACCCAAACTGTGCTTGAACCTGATCGACCACGGCCTCTATAGCAAAGCAGAGGTCGCCTTGGCAGAGACATATCGAAGCTTCTTACAATAGATCTTACAATTAGTATCTAAATAGGCAACCTAGGTATGAATTCTAATGCATGGCTTCGTCATTATACCAACCATGCTAAATTCCAAATGCATCGCAAAAATTTCCGCTCTTCTCTTCATCCCTCAATCCCACCCACGATTTCTTTCCATGCTCAGCCTGCAAAATTTGAAGCATAAGGAGTAAATTCAACCCCCATAATATCACAATTTCCATGGAGCGAACGATGAAACGCTCATGACTACAATTGCAACAAGGAAGAGGGCTTAAATATCCCACGCCGAAGGACATCCAAGTACCAAGTGTAGGCCGACCAGATTGAAGGTCACCACGCTGCATCCTGAAACCAGGCTTCTCCATGCCACGAGTCTCAAGGATAGGCCAAGGGGAATTATGGTCGATGGGATGGAGTTTAAAGACATCGATCTGGGTCCGTCTTTGATATGGCATATTTCCTGGCATGACAGGGAGGGGTATGACATGTAGGGGTGATGGGGAGGGGTATGAAGGGGAGTGGTGACGGGTGGGGGCCAAGGGATGTGGAATGGGAGAAGGGGCAGGAGAGAAGGGTGGGGAAGAAATGGGGGGTAAGGGGAGAGATCGATGATCCAACCGAATGAGGGGAGGGAGGGAGAGTAGAAGGAGGAGGGTATGCCAGGGGGAGGAGAGGGATAGATAGGAAGGGAGTAAAAGAAGGTCAAACACCCCACCCCACAAGGGTTATATAAACCTTTTTTCATATTCAGGCTGGAAGGGTTGAAAAAAATCTCTTTTTTGGAGGCACTAGACATGATTATGAGATATATAGGTTTCCTTCAATGTCATTCACCATATTAGTTTCTTCTTGCGTCTTGTAAGCCATGTTGGCTTGCTTATCAACATCCTGGTTATTTCCTCTTAGAATTTGGTAGAATGTTACCCTGTAAAAGAGAGGAATCATACCTTGGGAGTGCTTGATGACTTGATTTAGACTCATATTTTGGGCAGCTGTGTTGTTCCTCATGTGTATTATTATCAACATGGAGTCCCCTAGGACGTGTAGCTCCTTGATATCATTTTTATTTTCCAGAGATAGTCCAAGGAGTAAACCATAGGCCTCTGCTTGATTGTTTGTTTTCCTTCCCAGAATCCATGCATATCTGACTTCAATATTTCCATCGGGATTCATGAGAATCCCTCCCCCTCCTGCCACTCCATGCCCATTTATGGCATTTATAAAATAGTTATATATGATATAATATTAAAAAGAAAGACATTAAAAAATATTTGATTTATTAAACATGAGAAAATATCCCACTAGATTGAATATTTATAAATTGATTAAAATATATGTTACAGACGTATTTTAGATATTAAAGTAAAATTTAGCACTTCTTAATTTATATATCATTATTAAGTTGAGTAGGATTGGTTGGCTCATGAGTAAAAGAGAGACTAGTCTAGAAGAAACTGCGATTTTCTCAGATATTTACCAAATATGGGACAATTTTTATTTTTATTTTATTTTATTTTGTTTTTTAATTTAATTTAATTTTTTTATTTTTATTTTATTTTATTTTATTCTTTTTCTGCAACTTGCATGTTGAAATATTTATCCTAAGTACACTCAATAATCCAGAAAACCAACTGATCCACTCTTCACAAGAAAAAGAGAATTTACCATATATTGTTGGTGATGAATTACAAGGGATATTATCCTGCAACTCAAAAATTAAAACATTTATGACATATTTTACTAAATGATCTCGTGTTATGACATTGTAGTGTAAATTGGAGCAGGAGAGAAAGTGGGCAGAACCATAAGGAATCAAATTCATATCAGTTCTAGAAGCATGCATGAACACATAACTTATTGTATTTAATTCTTAATTAAAGACATATAGAACGACTTGAATTTGTATTCATATGCATCATCATCAGTGGATAAGAAGAGAGATACTTAATGCTTAAACACCAGAGATGAGAAACCCTGGTTTCGATATCATGAATTTGCAAAGGGTCTCCTGGAAGAGTGGTGACCAGTGGATCAATTTCGTTGGTTACATCATAAAAATCCCATGAAATAATTATGGATAGTATATTTCAGATGCACTACAGTCATTTCAAGAAACATGATCCGATTGAAAGCAGTTCATAACTCTAGTCTTAAGCTAGTTGTTAACCTATTATGGTTAAGAAAAATTCCTCAGTAATAAGTTATAAAAGTCCCACATTGCTAAACATCGGTCATTTTAAACTTAATAGCTGAAATACAATGCTGCATCACATGAAACAATAACAATTGAATATTACTCTGGGTCCAACCATGATTTTCCCATAAGTCCGATAGATATTTTTGCTCCAATCCGGGAGTATGCTCTTTTCCACTCCAAGTTTTTTATTTTTATTTTTCAATACGAAAAAAAAACACTATATTTTCATATATAAAAAGAGAGTACAATCTCTCATGTTTTCCATACATTGTCTCTTAGATATATTGTCTATGACAGTGTCTATTTCCCCATATTTCTTATACAAAATTTATCACTAAATTCCCATACAAAAACCTATGTTGCAAATATTCCCTATCTTATCTATAATGAGTGTATCACTATTCTATTTATCCACAAAATTAGAAAGCAGTTCCTTTATCAGTTCTTGTTCTTTTGAATTTCACCAACCTATGACAAAATCACCTTTTACATCAAATTCTGGATAATTTCTAGTTGGTGTTAATACACCCAACATTCATAAGTCTACCCTGTACAAATTCGCTCTTTGATAGTAGGTCAGCAATTTGGTTCTGCTCTCCATAGATGTGCGTGTATGTAATGCCCAAAAAGGTGGAATCTAGGATTCTGATATGCCTCATCTAGTTGGACAATATGTGCGGTCTGAAAAGAGTGTAGTCTTGGACCCAATCTATTATACTCTTTTCATCTCCAAGAACGTTAATATTCTAGTACCATCCATTTTTAAAATGTGAGGACACCCCAAAGCGCAATGATCTCATATCTACTATTAGTCCCCTATCCTCCCTGCCACCAGAAGGGATAGTATCACCTCAAATCCAAAAAAATGACAACACCACATCCAAATATTCTCTGTTGACTAGCCCTGTAAAAATAACCACTAGGGAAGATCCCCTTAATGTCCTTGTATACACACTTCCTTGTTTTTATCACTGTCTTCTTAGGTCCTGTTATCACCAATAAAATTTTAGTTTTTGATTAGGAAGGTCATTAGACATAGGTTTTATTGTCTTAGTAAATTAATTCATGAAATTGATAAAATTTTGTGAGTTGGTCATAATCTTAAGTTTGAATAGTCCCACATGTCATGCCATCATGGTCAAATCCATAGAAATCCATCAAAAATCTCCATGCATTGGTTTAAATTTTTTTTTAGCCACTTGTCTATTTTTTCCTGAGTCCACAACAAATTATATGGAAAACATGTGATTTTCGCTACAAACTCACCTGACAAGTTCGTAGCGAATCTGCCAACTTTCTAATTGAATTCACTATGAACTCATGTTTTTTGCAAGAAGTATGGGGATCAATGAGTTATCATTTTTTTAATGGTTAGGAGTCAGGATGTCACCATGTGCCTACCTGTTATGAGTTATTATTCGATGTATGGCATGCTTAACAATCATTACATCACCATAATTTTGTTTTCCTCTCCCACTTTCCTTTCCTTATGCAACCTTCATGCATTCGAGCCTAATCACTTACCTTGTCAATATCTATTATTTGATTTTGCCACCTTTTACCTTTTGTCTGAGTATATCTGTAGCTGTTGTCATAGGTTAGTTTCCACCATGTGTCAACAAACAACTTGTTGTCATATACACTTTTTTTAGGTGTCAACTTTCAAAGAAGGCAACATTGTTTTGGAGGAGATGGAAACATATAAGATCACCAACAAGGGAGGTTCAATGGTCAAGTATGAACCTATGGACCTAAAATTGGTCATGGAATACCCTAGTGTTACAGAGGCCTTTTCAAAGTTGGTTGCATGAGATTTTGTCAGAAGTTACAAGAGGATTTTTGTATTTTTTGACTGTTTGAGAAGTCAACTTCAAGAGAATTTTCTAGGAAAACGAAGATGAATTCTAAAATCTAAGAGAGGTTATTGTCAAAAATAGATCAAAGAAAATTAACCTATTTCACTTTTCTCATAGGTGAAACAAATTGGGATATTAAAATATGTCTTTGGGCTCTATTTTCAAAATGCATTTTTTCATGTTTTAGACATGTTTTTCAAATTCAGATTCCGGACACATGGAGATGTTTTAAAAAAAACAAGAGGTATTTATTCAAAACAAGATTATTTACAGAAAATTCCTCCCATTTGTCAAAAAATATCAAGGATCAGGAGATAGGAGCTCATTTATGAGCCCTGTTTTTCAGAAAAAAAAACAACTCCATTTTATTGGTAAATGAACTTGCTGAAGGTGAAAATGCAACTACTTGAGGAGGGTAAGATGTATTTTGAACCAATTTTTCCTTATCATGCTTAATATTATAATTTACACAACCATGGAATTTTTTTGGAGATGGAAACAAAATATTTCAAAAACTGCAATTTATCAAGCAAGTTCATAGCGCACTCCAGGCTTAAAGCCGAGTTTTCGCTACGAACTTGCTGAAGATTAATTTTTTCTATAAATTCAAAATTTTGTCATAAAGGTGGTAAGTAAAATTATTTCATTTAAATTTTTTGACTTGGTGGACACCCATAATGAGCAGAGAAGTCAAATAGGTTAC
This sequence comes from Pinus albicaulis, assembly GCA_034641835.2. Lineage (NCBI taxonomy): Eukaryota > Viridiplantae > Streptophyta > Pinopsida > Pinales > Pinaceae > Pinus > Pinus albicaulis. Next base: position 904,752,862 of record CM076579.1, on the reverse strand, counting down.
AGAAAAGGTCAAATGAAGAGTGCTACAGACTTTCGTTACAAACTTGCCTAAAGTCCTTTGTTTTTAAAATGAAGGAGAATTTCAGAGATTTCAAGTATTTAATGAATTTTTAAAACACATTATTCATCTGGATTGGTCAAAGAGTATCAGTGGAGACTTTGGTTTGTGTGAACTCTCATCATGGAAAGTGATTTGGCTACTAGCTCATCAATTTTGGACACATCATCAACTAGGCCAGCACATTTCCAAAATTCGAGGAGAAGACCCTTAATGTCAGTTGGTTGTTATTTGGTTTGGTTATGGACAATGCCACCCCACTAAAAGTGGTTATGTTCAATAATGTCATCATGAATACATTATGTAAAGGTTGTTAGTGTAATAAATAGAGTTTGAGTCCTAATAGGTTTTGGACTCCTAGAAACAGAAATAACACTACATTCCCTCGTAATAGGTTTCCTATTTAGAAAAGGTGTTTTTGAGAGTATTCGAAGGTCTAGCTAGCCGGCTGACCTCATGTAAAGATATCTAGTTCTATAAATAGGCAACTAGAAGGTTGAAAGGGAGGTTGAATGATGTTGACTACTAAACTACTATTGTAAAAAACTTCTTATCAGTAATATCCAGTGGCCGTTGGCTCTTTCTTCACCTAAGATTCATCTGATGTTTTCATGAGCACTTGTCTTATGTATCCTGCTATTTTTTCTTCAATACTTTGATTTTTGATTACTTGAATTCATGTACATCATGCTCTAACTTCCTTCAAGCATTAGACTGTTGTGTATCTGTGTATGTTTACTTTTTATAAAAACATCTATATGCCTCAGCTTCCACAAGAAGAGCCATGTCACTGAGTTTCTTAACACTTACTCCATAAGCCCAATGGTAATGATTTATATACATATATAACCTGCATAAAAACATACTTAAAACACTTTTGTCAAAGTTAGCCATCAATTGAACTTCATTTGAATAAAATCATTTTTATCTTTCAAAGAGCCCTCTCAGGCTGAAAAGGCTAATTTTCAGCTAGAAGTTGGTTTGAAAGAGTTACTCTAGGTTGTCTGGTGGAGCAAACCATCTATACCAACTTAGTGATAAAATTTTGGTGCATTTGAGGGGATTGTGAAGATATATTTCCCAAAATTTTGTGCTTAAACAGAAATTATGAACTCTTGAAGGTAGCAGGAGATCAGAAAATTCGAAGGTTGTACTTCTACCTTGGTGACTCGAATCTTGAAGAATTCAGAAATTCATAGCTTCATGGTAACACTACTGGGAAACGAGAGACATAGATGTAGCTACAATTTCTTCAAGGTATTCATGTGTGGAATTTTAAAAAATTTATGGTTTTCCAAATATTTTGCCGAAGGATGCATATTTTTTAAGGAATGGTCCAAAATTTAACAGAGAAGATTTGAGTTTGACCTTGAAGAATATATCAAATTTTCTTGACTTTACTGAGCTTCTTAGAGTTAGACATGAAGATATTTTCATAAGATTGTTCTATGATTCATTTCAAGGGAAATGTAGACAATGGATTGAAATTTTTCCTGTCAGATCTATTAAGCCGTTCATAGATTTTTGGCTTATAATTTTGGAGACATGGATGGAAAAAATAGAGTTTGTGGTAGACTCTCTTTCCATTTAATGTTTTAAGCAATGGAACGATGAGCACACTAATGAGGAAGTGGATGACAATTTTTCTTCGGCCTTGTCTTCTTATTTAAAGTCATTTGAGTGCAAGTTAGAAGATAAGATCCAATTTTTGGATGAATTTTATAAGAACATTGAGAAAAACATTGAAGTTTTAGAAGATCAAATTTTCTCCTATAGTATTCATTGTCAAGATCAGTCTTTTGAAAGCTTTTTCATGCCAAAATACAAAGAGAAGGTAGTTCTACCTTTTTCTTTTGATATTGAGGAGGAATGTCTTGTTTTTTAAAATGAGTTTGATAACACACAACTGAAGTCTTATGTTGCTAAAGAAAGCATATATGAGCTGTCTAAAACTGTAGAATGTCTTGAGAATCACCAAACAAACTATGTCTTTTATGATTCCATAACTGACTACATGGAAGAGTTCTATAGTCCAACTTTTCAATTATGTTTTCACTGTGAAAATCAGATCCATTTTCTATTTCCTTTGTCATTACGGTATCTAGTTTGCATTTGGTTTAAGCACAATCAAGGAGTTCATATATCAGATCAACTCATTGACTGGCTCTATTGGAGGTTTCGTGTCACTTGAATCAAGCATGAAGATTGTAACTGTTAGGATAGGTAGGAGTGTGTGTGAATAAGCTCAATTATTTTAAGCATCTTTTCAACATGTATAGATTTAGTTTTCAACATGGATTTCAATTTTCAACAAGCTTGGGCCTCAGGAGAAGGCTATAGGAGCTTGACAAAGTATTCATCAATTTCAGCAATTTTAATTTTTCAAGAAAGGCATTGGAACTACAGGTTCTTTTCTATACCATAGGGGCACACCATCCCCAGAGGAGGCATTGTTATCACCAATAAGATTCCAGTTTTTTATTAGGAATTTCATTAGGCATAGGTTTTATTGTCTTTGTAAATTAATTCATGAAATTGATAAAATTTTGTGAATTGGTCATAATATTAAGTTTGAAGAGTCCCACATTTCATGCCATCATGGTAAAATCCATAGAAATCCATAAAAAATATCCATGCATTGGTTTAAAATTTGTTTTTAGCCACCTATATTTTTTTTTCTTGAGTCCACAGCGAATTCTATGCAAAACATGTGATTTTCGCTATGAACTCACTTGACAAGTTTGTAGTGAATCTGCCAACCTTCTAACTGAATTTGCTATGAACTCATGTTTTTTGAAAGCGGTATGGGGATCAATGAGATGTAATTTTTTTAATGGTTTGGAGTCAGTATGTCACCATGTGCCTACCTATTATGAGTTATTATTCGGTGTATGGCATGCTTAGCAATCATTATATCACCATCATTTTGTTTTCCTCTCCCACTTTCCTTTCCTTATGCAACCTTCATGCATTTGAGCCTAATCACTTACCTTGTAAATCACTATTAGCTACTTCTGCCACCTTTTAACTTTTTTCTGAGTATAGCTCTAACTACTGTCATAAATTAGTTTCCACCATGTGTCAACAAACAACTTGCCGTCATATACACTTTTTGTAGGTGTCAACTTTCAAAGAAGGAAACATTGTTTTGGAGGAGATGGAAACATATAAGAATGCCAACAAGGGAGGTTTAGTGGTCAAGTATAAACCTATGGACCTAAAATTGGACATGGAATGCCCTAGTGTTGCAGAGATCTTCATCAAAGCTGGTTACATGAGATTTTGTCAAAAGTTACAAGATGATTTTTTTTATTTTTTGACTGTTTGAGCAAGCAACTTCAAGATAATTTTACAGGAAAACGATGATGAATTATAAAAAAATGAGAGATGTTATTTTCAAAAACAGATCAAAGAACATTAAACTCTTTCACTTTTCTCATAGGTGCTACAAATTGGGAGATTCGAAGATGTCTTTGGCCTCCATTTTCAGAATGCGTTTTTCCTGTTTTAGAAATGTTTTCCAAATGTAGATTTCAGACACCTAGAGATGTTTTTCAAAAAACCAAGAGAGGTTTTTCTTAAAAACAAACTTATTTAAAAAAATTTACTACCGTTTTGTAACAAATATTAAGGATCGAGATATAGGAGCTCATTTCTGAGCCCTAGTTTTAGAAAAATACAACTCCATTTTTATTGGTAGATGAACTTGCTGAAGGTGAAAATGTTTCTTTGTGAGGAGGGTAAGATGTATTTTGAACCAAATTTTCCTTATCATGCTTAATATTATCATCTTACATAGCCATGTACATTTTTTGGATATGGAAATTGAAAATTTCAAAATCTGCAGTTTATCAGGCAAGTTTGTAGCGTACTCCATGCTTAAAGCCGATTTTTCGCTACGAACTTGCTGAAGATTACTTTTTGCTATAAATTATAGTTTTTTTCATAAAGGGGATAACTAAAAGCATGAATTTAAATGTTTTTACTTGGTGGAGACCCTCAATGATAAAATAAGTCAAACAAGTTGCAGAAAAGGTGAAATGAAGAGTGCTACAGACTTTCGCTACAAACTTGCCTAAAGTCCTCTCTTTTTACAACGAAGGAGAATTTCAGAGTTTTCAAGTATTTAATGCATTTTTCAAACACATTAATCATTTGGATTGGTCAAAGAGTATCAATGGAGAATTTGGTTAGTGTGAACACTCATCATGGAAAGTGATTTGGCTGCCAGCTCATCAATTTTGGACACATCATCAACTAGGCCAACACATTTCCAAAATTTGAGGAGCAGACCCTTAATGTTAGTTGGTTGTTATTTTGTTTTGTTATGGACTGTGCCACCTCACTCAAAGTAGTTATGTTCGATAATTTCATCATGAATACATTATGTAAATGTTGTTAGTGTAATAAATAGAGTTTGAGTCCTAATAAGTTTTGGACTCCTAGAAACAAAAATAATACTAGATTCCCTCCATGTAATAGGTTTCCTATTTAGAAAAGGTGTCTTTGGGAGTATTTGAAGGTATAGCTAGCTGACAGACCTCATGTAAAGATATCTAGTTCTATAAATATGTAGCTAGAATGTTGAAAGAGAGGTTGAATGATGTTGACTACTGAACTGCTATTGTAAAAAACTACTTATTAGTAATATACTATGGTTGTTGGCTCTTTCTTCACCTGAGATTCATATGATGTTTTCATGAGCACTTGTCTTCTGTATCCTAGTATTTTGTCTTCAGTACTTTTATGTTTGATTACTTAGAATTCATGTACATCATGCTCTCACTTCCTTCAAGCATTAGACTGTTATGTATCTGTGTATGTTGTATTTTCATAAAAACATCTATATGCCTCAGCTTCCACAAGAAGAACCATGTCACTGTGTTTCTTAACACTGACTCCATAAGCCTAATGGTAGTGATTTCTATACATATTTTACCTGCACACAAGCATACTTAAGGAAATTTTGTCAGATTTAGCCATCTGTTAAACTTCATTTGAATAAAATCATTTTTATCTTTGAGAGAGCCCTCTTAGGCTAAAAAGGCTATTTTTCAGCTAGAAGTTGGTTTGAAAGAATTACTCTAGATTTTCTGGTGGAGCAACCCATATGTACCAACTTAGTGATAACAAGTCCAATATTAGAAAAATAAGTGGTGGTCTTCAATATCAACTCCTAACCTTCGACCTCTTTTTTTCAAATAGCCAAACGTTTCTACAACACCATATGGCTCAAATGACATAGAATGGCAGAGTGTGATATTTAGGCATTTACTTAGGCCATGTGATGAAACCGTTTTCTAGTGTATATTGTTTTCTCAATTGATATAGATTAATAAAAGTCACCACCCCCGACCACACCTCCCTGGAAAACGTGTATCCAATGAATAGGTGGTATGACAACTCGTCTTGCAACCTACACATGGAGCATATACTTGGGCCTTGGAATCTTCTGCCCTATAAAAGTATCCCATTTAAGAACTCTTTTGTGTATGTCCAACCACCCAAAACAAATAAGTTCTTTTGGTATCTCCCACCCCCATGCTTCCTTGAACCATGATTTGAACTTAAAAAAAAATTCTGTCATCGGAAGATTCTTGTATATATCGTTGAATTTTGGGCATCCCTCCTTTCCTGGGCCTTCCTGTTGTAACATGTCTTCTCCTTCTCCATTGTATGTGCCAGATGCACAAGTTTTTTATTCACATAATCTGTTTTACAAGAACCATCCCACACACAGAATTCAAACCGCAATAGTTCCCTCCATGCCAAAGTGGAAGGATTTATCTTAGTTTCAAGAACTTTAAAAAAGGCTCAATGCTCCATCTTTCCTTTTGTTTCAATAACTAGGAAAAATAAGAAGTATCAAATAGTGGGGTGGGGTGATCTTAGTTTCACGAATTTCAGAAAAGGTTCAATGCTCCATCTTTCCTTTTGTTACAGTAACTAGGAAAAATAAGAAGTATCAAATAGAAAGGAAAAAGACAAAACCTATTTTTAAACATAAGAGGAAAATAAAAATTTTAATTTAACATACCATAATTTTTTTGTGCTCTTGTAAATGGTTTAACTATGATCCAATTTTATGTTTTTAGTTTTTTTTCAAGATCAGAGAAGATATCACCATATCGAAAAGTTAATTTTTCCAAGTATCTATCTGCAATAGAAACATTCAATTCAAGTGATCTCACTTTCTTCATCGAAATATTCAGAATGCCTCCTGTCATCCTTCCACCCCATTATAATTTATATTTTTGGATGAGGGGAATTCACCTTAGAATCATATCCTTTTAATTTGGGCATATTACTTTTTGACTTGTGATTTATATTTTTCAGACGTTGTCTACTGACTAGAAAATTTTTCTGAAAAGATAGAACTCCTGTAATCTGGTCTTTTTATTTTTCCAAAAAAAACTGAAAATAGGAGTGTTTGAATACTATTTTTGATAGTGGAAATAGAGTCAGCACCATCAAAAAAACCTAGGACACCCAAAATATTTCCTTTGGATTTTAACAAAACCGTGTCGGAGTTTCCATTATTTTCTAAGCAAATTTGTAAGCGTTTTTTCTTTTTTCTTTTTCTTTTTTTTCTTCTGATAAATGCCCATATCATTCCTTACCATAAAAAGAAAATGAAGGTCATCAATATTGTTTGAGCCCTTTTTTTAGGTGTGAATCTAAAGATATAAAATAATATTTATTTATTATGTAATAGAGACTTCTCTTGGAATATAATGAATTATTTTTTTGAAATGTAACAAAATCTTCTTTTTGAATGTAACGAAGAGTTTTGCTTGAATATGAAAAAAGGTTTTCCTTGAATGTAACTTAAAAATATTCTATAAACAAGGTTGAATTCATCCATTGTGAGGTGAAGCAATTGGGAGTTGAGCTCAAGCTGAAGCTTATGTAAATTCTGCTAGTAACAAAAGAGTTGTTGATCTTTCCCTGTGTTTTTTTGTAGTATTTGTTTGGGTTTCCATGTAAAATTTATGTTTTTTCTTCTTGATTGTAAATTTTTATTTATTTAATATCAATATTGTATTGATGAGAGATTTATAAGTTATTATTGATCTCTTGTTTAAAATATAAATAGTATCAAAGAAAAATTTTTGTTAGAAATTCAGTGTGCGTAGGATTTATTTACAAATGGCTAAATGGAGTCAATGATAAACATTACTAGGGTAAATTTGACCATATGGAGATTTAAAATGGAAGATATACTCATACCTAAAGATTTTCACTTTTTGATTAAGGAAAAATACAAGATGCATTCTATCCAAAAGAAATTGCTACCATTAGGAAATATTTGGTGGACACAATATACTTTCATGTTTCATAGGAAAATGTCATCGAATATTTATGGAAAAGGTTTCATTATTTATATGCATAGACACAACAATAAATAAATTGTTTTTGGTGAAGAGGTATAAGAAGTATAAATAAATAAATTGTTATAAGAAGTATCGAATAGTGGGGTGGGGTGATCTTAGTTTCAAGAATTTCATAAAAGGTTCAATCCTCCATCTTTGATTTTGTTACAATATCTAGGAAAAATAAGAAGGAAAAATCAGAGGTATCAAATAGAAAGGAAAAAGACAAAACTTGTTTTTAAACATAAGAGGAAAATAAAAAGTTTAATTTAACACACCGTAATTTTTTTGTGCTCTTGCAAATGGTTCAAATATGACCCAATTTTATGTTTTTAGTTTTTTTTCAAGATCATAGAAGATATCACCATATCGAAAAGTTAATTTTTCCAAGTATCTATCTGCAATAGAAACATTCAATTCAAGTGATCTCACTTTCTTCATCGAAATATTCAGAATGCCTCCTGTCATCCTTCCACCCTATTATAATTTATATTTTTGGATGAGTGGAATTCACCTTAGAATCATCTCCTTTTAATATGGGCATATTAATTTTTGACTTGTGATCTATATTTTTTCAGAGGTTGTCTACTGACCAGAAAAATTTTCTGAAAAGATAGAACTCCTGTAATTTGGTCTTTTTATTTTTCCAAAAAAACCAAAAAAAGGAGTGCTTGAATACTATTTTTGATAGTGGAAATAGAGTCAGCACCATCAAAAACACCTAGGGCACCCAAAATATTTCCGTTGGATTTTAACAAAACCGTGTCATATTTTCCATTATTTTCTAAGAAAATTTGTAAGTTCTTTTTTTTCTGATAAATGCCCATATCATTCCTTACCATAAAAAGAAGGAAATGAAGGTCATCAATATTGTTTGAGCCCTTTTTATAGGTGTGAATATAAAGATATAAAATAATATTTATTTATTATGTAATAGAGACTTCTCCTGGAATATAATGAATTCTTTTTTTGAAATGTAACAAAATCTTCTTTTTGAATGTAATGAAGAGTTTTTCTTGAATACAACAAAAGGTTTTCCTTGAATGTAACATAAAATTGTTCTATAAACAAGGTTGAATTCATCCATTGTGAGGTGAAGCGATTGGGAGTTGAGCTCAAGCTGAAGCTTATGTAATTTCTGCTAGTAACAAAAGAGTTGTTGATCTTTCAATGCTTTTTTTTGTCGTAATTGCTGGGGTTTCCATGTAAAATTTATGTTTTTTCTTCTTGATTGTACAATTTTTTTTATTATTATTATCAATATTGCATTGATGAGAGATTTATAAGTTATTATTGATATCTTGTTTAAAATATAACAACTAGTATCAAAGAAAACATTTTGTTGGAAATTTAGTGTGCATAGGATTTATTTACAAATGGCTCAATGGAGTCAATGATAAACATTACTAGGGTAAATTTGACCATATGGAGATTTAAAATGGAAGATATAATCATACCCAAAGATTTGAATTTTTTTATTAAGGGAAAATATAAGATGCCTTTGATAAAAAATAAATTGCTACCACTAGGCAATATTTGGTGGACACAATATACTTTCATGTTTCATAGGAAAACACCATCGAATATTTATGGAAAAGGTTAAATTATTTATATGAATGAGACAAAATAGTAAATAAATTGTTTTTGATGAAGAGGTTATTTAATCTCAAAATGAAGAAAGGGACTTTAGTAGTTGAACATCTAAATGAGTTGCACATGCTCTCTTAGTTGAAGATTACATTTTATAATGAGAGAAAAGCTCTTTTACTCTTGAGCTTTATGCTTGATAGTTGGTAGAACTTGTTTGTCACCATAAGTAATGCAACACCAAAAGGTAAATTAAGCTTTGAAGATGTTTCCAATATTTTATTAAAAGAAGAAATGTGAAGGAAATCTAGAGAGAAGTAATACTAAATATGGAGGAATTGACTCTTGGTGATCATGGAATAAAACATGATTGAAGGAAATCAAGGATATCAACCTCTAGAAAGAGATACAAATCTAGGTATGGAAGAATAACCTGTTATCATTGCCGAAACTTGGCCATATAAAAAATGATTGTTGGATATTAAATAAGGAGGAAAAGGAGCAAACTGTAGCCAAAAATAACAAAAATAATGAAGAAAATATTTCCATGGAATTATAAGGTGAGGTATTAATCTCAATTACTTACGATGATGCATGCCTTTATACATCCACTCAAGATGGTGAAAGAATTTTAAATTTTGAGGCCTCCTACCATGCTGCACCAAGCAAATGTATCTTTATTTCTTATACATCTGGTAATATGGGTAATATTGGTAATGTTCGCATGGGAAATAAAAGTCTTTGTAATAATGAAGGAACATGAGATGCTCTGATAAAAAACCAATATGGTTGTATTTTATTGCTTAAGCAGGACATGCACGTATTGGAGCTTGGAATGAATTTGATTTCATTTGGAAAGCTAGATGATGAAGGATACCATATAGTGCTTAGCAAGGGAGGATATAAAATTGTAAAAGGTTCATTGGTTGTTGCAAAAGGGAAGAAAATAAGCATTTTCTACACCTTAAAATCAAGGTTGGAAAAGTCAAATATTGTTATTGTTACTAAGGAGGAATCCAAAGTAGATTTTTGGAAAAAAATATTTGGGCACATGACTGAAAGAGGCGTAAATATTCATGTTAGGAAAAATATTTTTTTTTCCAATATAAAAGGTACATAATTTAAATTTGTGAGCATTGTATTATTGGTAGACATAAAAGGGTATCATTTATAAGAGATAGTCCTAAGAGGTATTATAAAAATATTACATTTGATATGTTGATATTTGTGGCCCAATTATTATAAAATCACTAGGAGGAGTTGCTTATTTTATCACCTTTATTGATGATGCATCAAATAAGGTGTGGGATTTCCCTATTAAGAGAAAATATAAAGTTCTAGATACTTTTTAGAAATTCCATATGGTTGTTGAAAAGGAAACTAACAAATTATTGAGATGCATTAGTACGGATAATAATGGGTGAGTACTCCAATTCCTTTGAATAATATTGTAGTAAATATGGCATAAGGAATGAGAACACAATTCCTCATGAGAGACGTGCTTTCACATTCTATTTTTCATAAATATTTTAGGGTAGAAGTTGTTTGCAAAAAATGCTACATAATAAATCACTCTCGCACAAATTCAGCTGATGGTGGCGGTCTTGAAAAAGTATGCACTGGAAAGGATTTACACTACACTCACTTGAAAACTTTTGGCTATGAAGCGTACGTGCATATTGCTTAAAAAAAAAGGCCCAAGTTGGATGAAAATTCATTTAAATGTGTTTTATTAGGACATGTTGATGATGATTTAGGTTATCAGTTGTGGTATCCTCTAGAAAGGAGAATTATCATAAGTAGGGAACCCATTTTTAATGAATAAGAAATGTTTACATTTGTTGAAAAATGTATGGAGACACAAAAATTTGGTCAATAATAGCTGGAAAATAAACCAAAATTACAAGAAGGCATTCATTAGAGAAATTTTGAGGTCTAAAATGGGCCTCCTAAGAAAAATGTACAACCAAAATAAACTTTAAAAGAACTAATAGGATTTAGGATGATGACGTCAACCATGGGAGATGATTCACCATTTTTGGGGTAAGAATGTAAAAAGATTAAAAATAAATAAATTATTAAAACTACTTTGTCAACTTATGTCCCTAAGGTTTTACTCAAATTTTGAGCAGGAGTACTCGTTGGATGAAAAAAGTAATTCTTCATCCAGGGATTACTCATGTTGTATACTTTATATGGACTCTACTACATGAAAAATGAGAAATACATGAAAAATTGTCATTACAATTATGTTTTTCATGTCTTTATAATTTTTCGTGTAATAAGGGTCCATCAAAAGTATGAAACATGGGTACTCCTTGGATGAAGAATTAAATTCTGCATCCAACAAGTGTTCCTGCTCGAAATTTGAGCAAGCCCGTGGGGAGATATGTTGAAAATATGAGTTGAAAAAGTAGTTTTTTCTTTTTTTCCCTCTAAAATTTGATGATATAATCTAATATTATTTTATTATTTCCACTATTATTTTATGATTTCTTTAGGAGGCCCATTTTAGACCTCAAAATTCCGCTAATGCATGGAAATAATGAGTAGCAAAATGAAAATAAGGAATAAGAAGAAGACGAACATGAAGAACAAAATAAACATCCATTAAGAGAAATATTGTCACAAAAATTATAAATTCGTAGGTCTACCTGGCCACATATACCTTCACAAAGGTATTCTCCCTTAGAATATATTTTATTTGCTAATGGAGGTGAACCTACTTGTTTGCAAGATGCATGTGAAGGAGAAAATGGTATGAAGTGGTGAAAGGCTATGCAAGTGGACACAAAATCCCTACATGAAAATAAGACATGGGATTTGGTTGATAGACCAAAAGGGAGAAAGTTTTTAAAAAATAATTGGGTTTACCAAATAAAACATGAAAAAAAGGAAACTAAACAATGGTTCAAAGAAAGACTAGTGGTGAAAGGATTTGCACAAGAACAATGTATTGACTTAAATAAAGAAAACAATTTCATGGTTGTTAAAATGTCATCAATACGAGTAGTACTTGATCTTATAGCTACTTTGGATTCAAAATTAAAGCAACTAGATGTCAAGGAAACCTTCCTACATGAAGATTTGGAAGAGGAGATATTTATGGAACAACTAGAAGGTTTTGATAAAAAGGGTTAAAAAATTGAATTGCAAGTTGAAAAGAGTTTATATGGTTTGAAACAAGCTCCTTGACAATGGTATAAAAAGTTTGACTCTTTATGCTTGACTATGGTTTTAAAATATTAAATGCCGATCATTTTATATACATTAAAAGAGAAGAAAATGGAAATTCCATTATTTTATTATTATATGTTGATGACATGTTGATCATTGGAAAATATGAATTAATGATTAATAGATCGAAAGAAGAGCTAAACCATGCCTTTGTAGTGAAGAATTTAGGAGAAAGAAGACAAATTTTGGGGATGCAAATAATATGTGATAAAGAATGAGAGAAACTATGGCTATCACATAAGAACTACCTTGGAAATGAATTGGAAAAGTTTAATATGGATAAATAAAAACTTGCAAGTACACCACTTGTATCTCGTTTCAAAATAACTAATAAACGCCCCTCTAGAATTGAATATTTTTTTTTTCCAAGATTCCATATTTTTCAATTGTAGGAAGCTTAATATATGCAATGGTATGCACTCGACCTAACATTGCACATTTAGTGGGAGTGGTAAGTAGGTTTCTTACAAGTGTAGGAAGGAACATCAAGATGCAGTTAAATGGATTTTAAGACACATTGAAGGCTCAATTGATTATTGTTTGTGATTTTGATGTATTGATACCTTATTGGAAGAATTTAAAAATGTTGATATGGCAGGGGACATGGATTCTAGAAGATCCACAACAAACTACATATGTACATTTGCAGGATTTGCAGTTTCATGGGTATCAATATTACAAAAGGTGGTGGCTCTTTCTACTACAAAGGCTTGGTATATTGTAGTTATTGAAGGATGAAAAGAAATTATTAGGATGAGGAGGTTCTTGGAAGAATTGGGCTTGAAACAAGAAAAGTATGTACTAAATTGCAATAGCCAAAGTGCAATCCATCTTGTCAAAAACCTTGCCTTTCACTACAAGACAAAGCACATTGAGGTTAGATATCATTGGATTTTCCAGGTGTTCGATGATGGGCTACTACAATTGGAGAAAATACACATAGAAGAAAACCCAACCAACATGTTAACAAAGATATTGGCAAGGGATAAGTAGGAGCCTTGCAAAACCTTGGTTGGTGCCATACAAAGGTGATGAGAGATTTTTGAGACTGTATCAATAGAAATATTATTTACATAAGACTATATTTGGCCTCAAGTGGGAGATTTTTATGTGAGTCCAAATATATAAATTATTATTATTATTATTATGTAACGAGACCTCCTCAAATGTAACGAAGGCTTCTTCTCAAACGTAATGAAGGTTTCTTCTTGAATCTAACATAGTTTTCTTCTCAAATGTAATAAAGACTTCTTCTCGAATGTAACGAAGGATTATCCTTGAATGTAACAGAGAATTATTCTATAAATAATGTTGAATTCATCCATTGTGAGGTGAAGCAATCGAGAGTTTGGGTTACAAGCTAAAGCTTATGTAATTTTTGCTAGTAATAAAAGAGATGCTAATCTTTCCTTGTGTTTTTTCTCAGTACATTGTTGGTTTTCCATGTAAAATTTGTGTTTCTTTCTTCTTGATTGTATTTCTCATTTTATTTATGATCAATGTTGTATAATGATATTTGTATCAGTTATTATTTATCTTAGATCTACTGTTCTTAATTTATTGATTGTTGTTTAAACTATAACATTTTTCATCTTGAAAAGAGTTGCTCCTATGCATGGATTGAAGATGGCTTACCAAATAAATCAAAATTATCAAACCATGCACTCCAACTGCAAACAAGTCTTCAAGCATACTCTCAATATCATCAACTCTATAAACTTCCACAAAATTTAGAGTGCAAAAAAAATGAAAACCATAGTGACTAAGAATCACAAAATCACACTAGGCACCAAACTCACTTCAACACTGCTACGAGGGCTCCAACCATAATCTCCAACCAATTAAATTAAATAGAGAAAACAAGAAAGATAGCCTTTGTTGTGCAATAGCACATGATGCCAAGAATAAGGGTAATAATCACATAAATTTTCATGAACAACGAAAGTGATGCAAGAATGAAAAAACCATTTAGCAAAAAGTTAAGTTAGGAAGGTAAAAACATAGTTACCAATCAAACGAGAAAATTTCTGATTACCTGTTTTTTTGAGGTAACAAAAAAATCACCTAATTTTGAAAAGTGGTTATTCAAAATAACTTTTTTTAAGCATATTTTTCGCACTTTAATTTTCTTGTGTAACAATTTTTTTTTAAATGTTTCTGATTTTCATGTTGATTTTGAAAAAATGTTGATGTAGCGTCAACCCATTTTTTTAGAGGGCTTATTTTTGACACTTTAAATTTTTGTATGTATCAAGTATAAACATTTGTTTTAAAATGTTAATGATTTTCATTGTAATTTGAAAAGTGTTGATGCAACATCAATCCTTTTTGTTTAGAGAGTTTATTTTTTACACTTTTAAAATTTCTAATGTATTAGTGTGGATAATTTTTTTAAATGTTGGTGATTTTCATGTTGGTAATAAAATATAAAAAGAAATAATAAAACATGACAAAAAAAATCAACTATAAAAAAAGAAAAGAAAGAAAAAAACTCATAAAAAAGTAAAATAAAAAACTTGTAAAAAAAATTGAAAAAAATATATATATAAAAAAATAAATAAACAATAGGGAAAGAATTAAAAAAAAAAAATTAACCCGAAAAAAACATCATTTATTTATTTATTTAAAGTTATTTTTTTTAAACCACATAATTAAAAAAATAAAAATAATAATTAAAATTTAAAATAAATAAATAAATAAATTTGGAAAAAAAATTAAAATAAAATAATCAAAATCAATTAAAAAATAAAAAATAAAAAACAATTTAAGGGATTTTTTTTTAATATAATAATAATAATAAATTAAATTAAAAAAAAAAAACTTTATATATATATATATATATATATATATATATATATATAATTCAATTATTTTTATTTTCAATTTTAATTATTTTTGGTTTTCCTGGGGCCTTTTTGCTTGCCCTCCATTTTCTCTTTTTATTTAAAGTTTTATTAAAATTAAAATGATGTCAGTATTTCTAATTATAGTATTTATAACTATATACAATGTATTGAAATAACTGTTAAATTAGGATTTAAAATATTAAATTTACTTAATAAGTAAGAAAATAAATATATAAATTATATAACAGATAACTTTTGCTAATAATAATAATAATAAAATTAAATTATATTAAGTATTATCAATTCATTAAATTTCTAAATTTTCTTATTTTAGTCAAACTAAAAAAATAGATTAATAAATAAATAATAATAATAATAATAAAATATACACTTTTCAAAATCAATATGAAAATCACTAACATTTTAAAACAAATTGTTTTTGATATTTTTTTTTCTTAGATTATTTGTTTTTTTGAAAAAATTTCCCCATTTATTTAATTATTTATTGATATTTATTTATTTTATTTTATTTTGTTTATATTTTTGTTTTTTATAAGTTAATTTTGTTTATTTTACATGTTTACGGTTTTTTTTACATATTTTATATATTTGATTTTTTTGTCATTTTTTTCAATTTTTTTTTTAATGTTTTATTACTTGTTATTATTTTTTTCAAAAAAATGTGTTTTTTGTTTTGTTTTGTTTTTCAGTGTTTGATTTTTTTTCTTTTGTGTTTTTCATATTTATTTATTTATTTGTAGGGTCTGTATCGATGCTCGACTAGCAACCTGATTCCATTATGTGAAATTTGATAGTTGATTTAAAATTTTTCTTTATAATGAATCGAGTCTGCCCCAACAATGTGTCAATTTCATGGTTGGTCTTTAAGTTTTCATTACAATGGGTCGAGTTCACCTATACTGTGTGTCAATTTGGCAGTTGATTTTTAATTTTTTGTTTCAATGTATCAAGTTGTCTTAGGCTAAGGTTTTAAAATCAATATACATTTATCATTTAAAAATAAATTACCCTTGGTATAATAACTCTTTCATTCACGTGTTCATAATTTAAGTTTTTTTAGTCATGAAAATTTTCCATAATGTCATGCTTGAAATATTTTGAAAACTTAAAGTTTTTTTTAGTCATAATCTTTGGTTTTAATTCCACCGTTTAAAATTTGTCAAGATTTTAATGTTTTCTCTAGGTCATGATATTTTATCTTTAATGCTATTGTTGAAAATAGTTATAAGTATTACTTCTTTAGCACCATGACTAAAATTGTTGGAATTTTAAGGTTTTTCAAAATATATTTTATATTTAATGTCATGCCTAAAACTCATTGAAATTTTAAGGCTTTTCAAAGACGCGATATTTATATTTAATGTCACGTTTGAAAATTATTGGAAATATAAAGCTTTTCAGAGTCATGATATTTTATCTTTAATGTCATTATTAAAAAATGTTGAAATTTTACCCTGAAAAAAGAAAGGCATTATTCCAACATCCACACTCTTTGTTTTTAGGGTGTCTTTTGCACCAAAAAAATTGGTTTTTACTGCCATTTTTAAAAAATGTTGAAAATTTACCGTGAAAAAAATGTTATTCTAACATCAAAACTTTTCATTTTCAACCTGTTTTTTCATGTTTTTTTGGTGTTAAAGGCTAGAGTCCTCTTTTTGAGGTAGCAATTCTCATTTGATTAGTAACTTTGTTTAAAACAATATAACGTGGCAAGAATAATTAATGCTTTACTTCTCAATTCAATATGAAGACAAGATGAAAGTCCTAAGTATATCTCAAATGTAGCAGAAGCTTATAGAACTTGAAGTTAGTTTCCATGACAAAATAGGAATGAAAACACCACTATTTAGGATTTGATTCATAACTATCTTCAAATTTTGAAAAATGACAAGGTATATTGACAACTCTTGTGTATATATTTTCCAATTCCATTGGACCAACATTAACGTTGACTTGCCAAAATCATCCAAAAACAAAAATAAGTGTCTCTATCGCTAACTATTTCAAACCAGTAGAGGATGGAGGGTGCATAGAACCTTATGGATATTAATTAAAATGTATCTATTTAAGGTATGCAATGTTTGAGTGGGATGACTTAGTTGATGAAGATGAGAATATAATGATTAAGTTAAAATTCTTAACACATAGGCTCAAAATTTCATTATAGGCTTAGAATCTAAAGACCATTAGACCCACTTGTCGTTGCCATATTGTTTTTCATGATAAAATATCACAACCACATTAGTAAATGTGGTTGATATAAAATAATTGACACCATTTTCATATGCTGATTTGTGTATTAAAGGTGGAAAATGATTTCGATTAACATATATCAACCACGACGTCCATGGGGAGAAATAGTATATGATGGTTGAGTATGGTTAAAAATAAATAGTAATAGTAATAGTAATAATAATATTATTATTGTTGTTAATATTATTAATAATATGCTTAATCATATAATAATAGTAATAATAATAATAATAATTATATAGTCAAACTTAATATTTTCCCCCCAAGGAAAATTCTGTAGTTTTATTTATATGATAAACAAAATTAAATTTTGCATATACACAAATAAATGTGTATTCAACGAGGTCTACCCAAATCCAATCAATGAAAATAAAATACCATAATTTTCCAACAAAATATACATATATACACAACCACAGGGGTCTGCACTAGTCTAAATAAAGATAAATAATAGTTACCCACATTCTATCAATAAATTTGATATAATCAGCCTAAAAGGCTCCAAACAACTACCATGATAATTCTAACAACAATGTAAATGATTAAAAAAAATATGTTAAAAACATGTAATTATAGTTGAGAATTAATTTCTTCCATGTAAGGTCTATGATAAAATATGAAATGTTCATCATTTATGACTTCTTCAATGTGCCATAACCCCCGATCCAACTGAAGGTCTTTCTTAGAAAGCTTATCTGCTACACTATTTTTGTCCCTATAAAAAAGAGTACGTGAAAAAGAAGAAAAAGTAAGCTTGATTCTTTGTAAATCCTCTAAAATATGAAGAAGATAAATATTGAAAAATGATTGAATCTCGTTAACCCAATTAATGACTAATAAAGAGTCACCAAACACTTGAACTTGATCACATCCCTTTTCTCTAGCAAAATCCAATAAAGAATGATAAGATAATAGTTTGGCCAAATTGTTTGTTCCCCTCCCAAACCCCATGCATATTTTGAATTTGTGTTCTTTAGAAATATGTAATATAAAAATAACTCCAAATAAGTGTTCATTCTCTTGTTCAACACCATCAAAGTAGCCCAGGGGCTGTATTTAATAGGATCTTATGGAGTCACAGTTATATACATAAGGGAAGCCATGGGCTGTGGGAAATGAGTCATAACAACTAATACTTTAGAAGCCACTCGATCTAGAATATAAGGCTTATTTTGGAAAATTTCTTTATTTCACACCAACCAGATACCCCAACATATGAGCATAGGCAAAGCTCGATAAGGTTTGGTATTATTGTTTGGTAACCATAAGAAACACCACTCCTAAAAGGATATCCCTTTCCACACACAATATTGGCCAAGAATTGAGCTACACATATACGAGTAAACCTTATATTAATATTATTAATATTATTAATAATCAACTTTATTAATTTTAATATTATTATTATTAGACATTTTAAAACCGTGACTATAACCAACAAAGATTGAACCTGGTTGACTTTGGTCAACCATGATTGACTATAATTGAATATAGTCAAGTTATGTTGACTAAGGATGACTATGAATGTACTAAGTTGACTCTTGTTGGATATCGTAAACATGAGATTGACCAAATTAATAATAATAATATTAGTAAACCTTAATATTATTATTAATAATATTTTCAATTATATAATAATAATAATATAGTAAACCTTAATATTAATATTAATATTAGAAGTTTTTTTTGTCAACTCTATTAATATTATTATTAAGAATGATTATGATTAGTAGTCAAATTGTTGAGCGAAGGTGGGTCCCTTGTTCCACAAACAAGGGGGTCTCATACACCAATTTGGTGTTTGGCTTGGCCGTGACCTTAAAATTAGATAATAATAATAATAATAATTAAACCTTATTCACAAACCCTAATATTATTATTAGTTAATAAACCTTATTCACAAACTGTAATATTATTATTATAGTGTTGACAAAGTTTGGTCATGGTCAAATATTTATATTATATTCATCATATAATAATAATAATAATAATAATATAGTCAACCTTAATATTAGTATTATTGTGATTCAAATTTATTAATATTAAACATTTTAAAATCTTGATTGTGATCAAGCAAGGATGACATTAGTTTATCAAGGTTAACAATGTTTGACTTTGGTCAACTATGATTGAATCTAATTAAATATGGTTGAGTTACATTGACCGAGGACAACTATGAGTGAACAAGGTTGACTATTTTTAAATATAGTAAACATAGGGTTGACCAAGTTTGATCATGGTCAATTATTTAAACATTGACTATAATGGTTGAATTTTTTTACTATTTTTGGCTAATGTGGCTAACTATGTTTTATTATTAACATTAACCAATATTATTACTGGGAAATTATGTTTTACCAAAGTTGATGAGTGTTCAACCCTAATATTAATATTAATTTTATTATTTTTAAAAGTAAGATTTCATTAGATTACTGAGAATCAACATAAAGTACAAGCATGTAGAGATGTTAGCAAACCATGTCCAAATTGAGCATATTCAAAAAAGAAAATTTCTTGTCTAACTTGGAACTACCCTAGGGATGATCATCTTCCCATAGATGGGAAACTATATTGTCTCCCTGAGTGTCATGAACAAAGTTTATAACAACAAAAAACCAAATTAACATGCAAAAAGAAACATAGACTGAAAAATCCTTTCCTTATTCCTAATAGTGTTCTTAGCCATGTTGAGAATTAACCGAAAGGATCATCCTGACCTTCCTTTAGCCATGGTGGTATTTCCCATTCAATTATTGTGCCTCTAATGTTGGTGTCTCCATCCCGATGTTGATAATTAACCGAAAGGATCATCTCGCCCTTCCTTTAGCCATGATGGTATTTCCCATTCAATTAGTGTGCCTCTCATGTTGGTGTCTCTCATCCTAATATTTGTCTTTCACTGTTTCCATGTTGTTAATGGCCCTCTCCTTCACATGATTTCTTGATGGACCTGGATTTTTAGAGGTCTTATCTCCCCTTCGCATAGACCTCAACTTCTTAGGACTAGGATATTTTCCCCCTTGAGATACCAAATCGAGGGACTTGAAGAAGAATATTTCGAGCTATATAAGGAATTGGAGGGTGCGGGTGGCAAGGGTGGTAGAGGGAACTAAAATTCCAAAGCACCAGCCAAAACACGCAATGCTAACCTAGCTTGGACAAGATGAAAATATAAATCAATGATTTATCCCTCCACCACAAGAAAAAAATCTCTCAATTTCCATCTAAGAAATTTCCTCAATGCCCAATGGTCATATCTTATGTTTCTTATCTCCTCTGCTTCCATTTGATTGATCATGCTCCTGATGTGTCACAAAAGGTCCTCATTAAAACGTTATGCTCCTAGACCATGATAGGGAGGAGGAGGTTGAAAACATCTTCCCCTCCCTCCTATTTTAGGATGACCACACTTACTAACCATGGCTATCATATTTTAATTTCCTCTTTTGTATGACACCAGACCCCACTCCTTTCGTAACAATGCAAATGACAGATTGAACAACCACATGCAGAGTAAAACTAGGCTCCACTTCCTAGTTCAACATTCAATTTGAATTCCCTATCTTCCAACCACCCCATATTATGTAGTAAATGGGGCATGTGGTGATGGTAGGTGGGATGCTTTGCCATACCTCTATCATAAATTCACTAGAGCAGGCTATCATTACCTCTGATCCCCACTTGTACACCTGAATCCAGGGAATATTATTATTATTATCATTATTAGTCAAATTTATTAATAGTAATATTATTATTATTAAACATTTTAAAATATTGATTGTGAACAACCAAGGATGACCTTAGTTGACTAAGGTTGACAATGTTTAACTTCATTCAACCATGGTTGACTATAATTGAATATGGTCGAGTTACATTGACTGAAGGAAACTATGAGAGAACAAGGTTGACTATTGTAAAATATGGTAAACATTGGGTTGACCAAGTTTGATGAAGGTAAACTATTTTAACATTAACTTTAATGGTTTACTTAGTTAAGTATGTTTATCTAATGTGGTTGACTATGTTTCATTATTAGTATGAATCAATAATATTAATAAGCAATTATGTGTAATTGATGTTGAAGATTGTTGAATATCAAACATAGTCGAACATAGTTGAACATACTAAACCACATTAGTAAATGTGGTTGACTAATTTTGTAAGGTCACATTGAGAAGTTGGAGAAATTTCAATGTAATGTAACATTGTGACAATGTTTGTCACATTGTGACATTGGATATATTTTTGTACCATTTCGACGTCACATGTTTGATTATTAATATTAATATAAAATATTAATAGGTGATTATGTCTTATTGAAGTTGAATAGTGTTGAATTTTAAACATAGTCAAACATAGTCAACCACATTAGAAAATATGGTTGATTAATTTTGTAATGTCACATTGTGACGTTGGATAAATTACAATGTAACATTACAACAATGTTTATCACATTGCGATGTTGGATAGATTTTTGTACCATTCTTTCATCAAAATATTAAAGTTATTATTATTATTATTATTCAAATTTATCAATATTAATATTGTTAAGTATCACATTGTGATGTTGAATAGTTTTTTGTACCATTCCAATGCCACAATATTATTATTATTATTAATCAAATTTATTAACACTGATATTGATATTATTAAAAAAATTTAAATCTTGATAGTGATCGACCAAGGATGACGTTAGTTGACTAAGGTTGAAAATGTTTGGCTTTAGTCAGCCATGGTTGACTATAATTGAATATGGTAGAGTTAAATTGAATGAGGATGACTATGAGTGAAAAAGGGTGATTATTATTTAATATGGTAAACATAGGGTTGACCAAGTTTTGTCATGGTCAACTACTTAAACATTGACTATGAAAGTTGAATTTGTTTTATTATGTTTGAGTTATGTGGTTGACTATGTTTGAATATTAATATTAATCAATAATAATTATAGGAAATTATATTTGATCGAAATTGAAGAGTATTGACTATCAATCATAGTCAACATAGCCAACCACATTAGTAAACCTATGTTTTTAAAGCATATATATATATATATATATATATATATATATATATATATATATATATATATATAGACACACACACACACACACACACACACAAAATGGGTAGAGATTTGTATTATTCAAAAATATGGATTACAACGCCAACACCTTTACACATTCCAATCTTCCTTGCTGGTTTGAAATTGAGCACGAAGGCTCAATCCAAACCCTCAAGCGAGTTCCCCATGACACAAAAATTTCAGTCCCTTTCCAACTAAAAAATTTCCAAAAAAACACCAATACCCAAACACATTTACATTGCATTATTCACTTATTTATTTAGCTTGCCTTATTGTTTTCCTTAGAGAAATAATTTTTCGTTTCTTCCCAACCTGAGTCCAACCCATGTTTATAAAGATTTTGATAAATCATTCTTCGAAAAGTGCATGTTGTTATTCTTGAATTCTTCCTCATCCATCTAAGCTTCCCAATAAGCCTCCTTTCTAGCAATATTCCTTGTGTTTTCCATAGGGGATGCATTTTCCATGGGGCTTTATTTATTTTCCACTTTCCCTGAGTCTATAGAATCCTTAGTAGCATGTCATTTTACATGGTTGACTTTTTTTTTTCCTCTAATACATTTTCTTTGGCAACATCATTTTTTGGTTTATCTTCTTGTTCTTTATTATTGTGAGACTTTTTCTCTTTGTATAGTGATTTCCTTGAGCTCCTTCCCACCATTTAGACCTTCGGTATTTTTTCTAATATTTTTTGCTCCGATGCTTGGGGCAATTTTGTATTACATGCCCTGTTTCATAGCACACTCTACACTAGAACGAAACATTCTTGTAGTGGACCTTTTGGACCCAGAGATAATTTAGGGATATCAAATTGATATCAGTGGGAAAATCCTTATTGAAGTCTATCTCCACACAAATTTTAGCATAAGTGATGTTATAATAATTTATCATATCTATATTGTAGCAATACAAATTTCCAAGAGCATTCCCAATAGAGGATAAATATTGGAGATTCCAAATATGAAAGGGTAGGTTGGGAATTATTATCCAAACTGGGGTTATGGATATTGATGTTGTTACCTAAACAAAGGTGGGAGACCATGGCTACATGAAGAGACCGACACTTCCCCAAAACCACAACACAGATTTGTAAATTATGGCCTTCTTGTCCTCAATATTGTCGATAGCAACAACAACAAAAAACTCGAGCCATGGGATTAATATTCAGATCATATGCTAAATTAAGTTTCCATGTCTTAAGGATCCATTTATGTAGATCCATCACCCAAAACCAAAATCCATTAAACCTGCAAACCAAACCTTGCTCTGAAAAAACATCTCATAGTTGAAAGCTTCCTCATCCAAAGGAACATTGAGGGACCTAACTTCTTGAACTATTGGGAGGCGATATCTGGATTTTAAAATGGAACTATATGAAACTGAAGAATATATTGCTTTTCTCACAAGGAATTTAGTCAATGAACCTCTACGACATCACATGCATTTGTGACATATTAAACGATACGCTTAATTTGACTACATATTGGAAAATACCTCTAAAAATCACATTATTTAACTCCCTACAAAAATGAACCCAATACACCTTCTCAATTTAAAAAACCCCTACTTTCACTAGATATTGTAGGTATCCATTTTTTCATTAACATTTTTTATACCACTTTATATTTTTTCATTAAATTTGAGCTCCATTTTTCATAACTGCCAATATAAGAACCCTTTACCCCTTATATATCCCCTAATATATTATGCCATTTTTTCCTCAATCTATATCCCCCAATATGAACCCATGTGGTATGGTATTTCTCCCCCACTAAAGCCCCTGTGGCTTTTATGGTAACCATTCATGAAAAAGAAATTGTCTTCATCATTGAATCACTAATATTCACCATTGAGCATATTTTCACAAAGATATACAAAGAAATCTATGTGATCTAAGCATAGATTTGAAAATTAGGGAAAACCCTAGCCACTGCAAGGGTTTTCAGAGATCCACCCATCATGTTTTAAATAACTTTAATATTAATATTATTAAACATTTTTAAATATTAACTTTGCATAAGCATGGTTTAACCATGGGTGAACATGGCTTAACCAAGAACACCATGGGCGAACATGGTTTACTAATTTGACCATGGTTTACAATATTTTTATATGATAGATTATGGTTGTATACTATGGTTAAACATGTTTTACCATGGTGACCTTGATTGACCATGTTTGGCCATATTAACATTGTTGGTCATGTTGAGCATGGGTTGACCATGGTTTTCAAACGTTTATTATGGTGAATATGGTTGACCAAATATGTACATGATTGACCATGGTTAACTTAGGTTTCCCATGGCTAACACATGCTTAAACATGGTTTACGATGGTCAACCATGCTTAATAAATTCAAATATGGTTGACAATGGTTAACCATGGTGACCATAGTTAATTATTCTCAATAATAGTTAATCATAAACAACCATGATGATGATAGTTGATGATGGTTGATTGTGATTAGACTATGATTCATCATGTGTGGCTATTGTTAAACATTTTTTACTATGTTTTGACTATGGTTGACCATAGTTGAATATGGTTCTCCATGTTCACCCTATTTTAACATCACTGACTATGTTTTAACTATAAATGACTATGTTTAACAATTTTTTTGTAACACACCCCATTACCTCCCCTAGAGATGTAAGGATATGGTTACTATACCAACCCAACCTCTAGTGTCTAGTCATGGAAATGAGGTAAAAAAAAATTGATCTTTTTTCACTCTTCCAAAACTCAAAACGAACGACACCATTTTTTTCATCTCATCAAACTTTCTATAGACATATATTTTTTCCTCAAACAAGTTTTGAAATCAAAATTTATATGCCCATAAATTTTTGTTAATAAAACATGCCACCTTAGTGGATACTTCCATGTGGCACCCATGTGGACTTGTGGTACCCACGTGGTTGTCCACGTTGTTTCCATATGGAAACTTTTGGCCCAATCATATCTATGTCATATATGTGCTCCCTTTTCTATAGCTTACAAAAACATATGCGCACACACACACCTACGTGCCCCCTCACCATGAGAATAAAATCCCAATGGTTTCACTTACACCCCCCCGTTGAAACTTCATATAATAATAATTATTTCCAAGGTGAAGACCCCTCTTATGACACATCTTCAGAGCCCATGATTCCTTGGTGATTCCTTTTACAATGCTCGTTTGAATTGAAAACCTTTGGGGTGACGTCACCCTATGCCACCACAACTCTACCTTCTCCAATCATTTACAAGTGGGGTTATACCGTTGCATGGGGTCTGGCCTTTCTTTGGGCCACTTGAAAGACTATGTTATGATCTCCCCCACCAAAAAAAATTTATTACCAAGTGGGACCCTCAAGGACATGTCACCCCAAGGAAAAAATCATGGGGTTTTCTTTTATGCCTCCTCTTAAAATTCTTAGGGAGGTACTTCTTAAGACATGAATAAGACTATCACTTTCCATGTATTCTATTTGTCAAATATCGAAGTCTCCTTCCGATCCTCATTGAGTCACAATCCTTGTTTATATGGGTTTATTAAGACTCAATACCCTCCGTAGCAAACATATATATGTATGTATTCCTTGATCCCCATTCCTTGTGCACTATTTTCATACAAGATGAAACCCCTCCTGAGCTTAATCACACCTTGGAACTACTACTTCTTAACATACATGTGTGTGTGTGCCTCGCTATATCTCATGAGCTTAATAATGGCACAACGTAAAGCCTTTTGTGGTATCAATAAAGATCAAAAAAATAATCTAGTAGTATTTATTTGGGTGATTGAAGAAAAAATTCATAGTCAGGAAGGAAATTTTAGTCATTCCAATTCCTTAGAACATATTCAAGGAAATAACATCTCCATTTTATTAAGAAACCTTTAGTATTAATGGTAACATAAACAATTTAAATTCTCTTATGGTCAAAATGAAAGATCTAGAAACATGAACAAGTATTAATATATCCAACTCACAAGAATTATCCATTCCTCAATAATGAATTAGACTTAGCATTACATATTTACGTAGGAGTCCTCATTCCTACTCTTATAGAATAAAAATTTCAGGCAACTCTATCACCAATTATGTAGTGCACCAAGCATCCATTTAAAAATCTATGGAATATAAGGCATAAGACCCACTCACGATGGCATGTAATAAATTCAATAAACAATCATATAAGTTCTATAAGAACACATAGTTTCAAGAATAATTATATAATAATGTAAAATCCTAACAACTAATATTGGGACTCTAACTCTCCTCCAAACAATATACGAGATGCAACCAAATCTTACGTACATTTGTCACCCCCGATCCATATTTCAGAGCTTGCAGGAGGGTGCTTCAAGGGAATTCTCATCCTTTCACACCACTAGGAGTCCAGAGATCTCCTATCTCCACCTAATAGACAAATAATGGAGTCCACATGTAAAACCACCTCCACCATTAGCCAAACAAAGGAATCTAGGGACATTTCACCTCCACCATTAAGAAATATTACATAGTTGTTCCACCCAATCCTGGGAATCCAGAACACACTCTGATAAAACTAGGAAAAAAGCAAAGGGATACCTCATAACACTTCTCACCAAGAACCAAAGAAGTAGGCCTTCACCCCAAATGTGAAGATAATATAGTGATTTAGCCATCTCCACCCTCCAACCAATCATGGAATCTAGAGACTACTACTCCTCACTTGATACGCGTGTTCTTATTTCCCTCTTGTGCTCAACCAAATTACCATTATTCACTTAATGTCTCCCTAAAAATGTAGAGCTTATTTTCACTAACTCTTGTTCTTAGCTCCTTCCTCTTTCTCTATCCATGGTCTTCAATACCATATGAGAGATATTTTTTCTTCCTCCACCTCCTCATCTCATTTCTACTTGGAGATGATGTCGAGAGACCTATATCTCCTCATCCATCACTGAAACTTTCACCTTCTCATGTGCTCTTCATGCAGTGTCCTCTCTTCTCTTCTTGAGTTATTCATGTATTCTAGTAGTTACCAAAAATCATTGTGAACCTCCCTCGACATCCAATTTCCATCATTTTTCTAACTCCCTACAAGATTCCTCTCTCTTGTGTCGAATAATGGTCTCCTCATAATTCCTCTCACCAATATTGTTACAATTTTCGATGATTGCATGGGCATACATTTTCTGTCACCTCCTCCTAATCTCAACCATGGTGGTTCTCTCTCTTGCCAGTTAGTTAAACCAATACTTTTCCATTTAATTTTAGTCATTTTATTTTCTTTTACTTGTTGGCCAACAGGGACATGCCATGTCCTTATTTTTTATATACATTTAATAATACATATATATCCATTAAGGCCACTAATCATACGATTAATGATGTTAATAACCACATTTATAACTTCCCAAGAAACCTCCTACCCAATCTCTGAAATTTGAGTCCCATATCTCAGCCTTTTGATATTTAAAATTTAATTATATCAATTATTTATAATGAAGTGGAATTATCACGGGGTTGTCATAGTCCCCTCCCCCTTGGTGGAACACCGTACTTAGTGTTCTAATCCTAAAGACAATGCAGAAATATGCTTAATCCCAACATAAATCAATATGATCCTTATAATTCAACTCATTTAAAATTACATTATACATAATACAATTTTCTTGCTAAAAAAATAAACAAACATAAGAAAATCATTGCATTAGCCACCTTCCATGGATCCTTTTGCAGTTTCTCGGTGCTTGTTGCACCCAATTTGGCTTGAGTCCTTTCCTTCTTCTTTGAGTGCTACCTAACTCTATCATCCAACATTTATTTCTCTTGCTATATTGATCCACCAATGAATAGTTCCTGACCCATTGCTTCTCAAAACACCCCTAATGTGCTTATGATTCTAATCATCCATGATCATTACCCTTTTCAAAATCAAAACTATTTTCTGACATCCCCTTCTCTACTTCCCAGTCCCTTGGGAAATCCAATCCCCCTTCCATGAAATGACTGACCTTCCAAGTTTAGGTGTCCACTTCTCTACTTCTCAATCCCTTGATAAATCCATCCCTTGTCAAGGTTTCCTCAAATTGGAAGGATTTCATAACCAAGCCAAGTCTATGACTCAACACTTTCATACCATTCATAGCATGCTTCATGGTAATAAATGAACATCATTGGGTGCTAGTGTCACACAATGGATCTGTTCCTAAAATCTCTTACCAACATATTGTTGCATGATTTAATTCATTCGTTGTTGTTGTTATAACCTTGCAACCAACTCCATCCTGTTGGAAATATTTTCCTTGATGGCAAAGGAAGTGGCAAAAGAATTGGCAAAGAAGGAGCATCTGAAACAGTAACCATGAAAAGAGGAAAAGCAAAGTAGCAGCAGAAGAAGAGTGCATAATTGAAGAAGAATTATCTAGAGACAGTAGTAAATGGTAATCCGTGATAAATAAGAAATCCATTGAAGGAATTAATGGTTGCGGAGATATGATGGTTTTGCTTACAGAATCAAGAACTTGAATGTACAGTTAGAAGTGGAACTGTGACAGGATAGAACTCTGAACATGCAATGGAAGGTTGATACATTATATATATCATAGCAGAATTGAAGACAGAATGACATGGAATTGTCTCGAGTTGATGTTTGTGAGGAAGTCCCGTCCATTGGTTCTCTCGAATTGTTCGAACAAACTCTGTTGAATTCATTCCCCTCATAGAGGAAGCCTACGCATAACTAACTCTATCCTAATGGTAGTCAAAATCCTGTCGGAAGAGAATTACATTTGTTCGTTGATTATTGGAAATCCTGCCGAAGATAGACCAGAGTTAAGTAAGTAAGAAGGATAACGCAAACCCTTTGGAATCATGAACGGAACCTGGAAGGAAAGAGGTAGAACGTAACAAAAGGAAGTGCGACGGAACCCTGCGTGGAAGATCGGAACCATGACCGAGTGAACAGTGAAGGCGGTTTATGCTTTTCATCACACCACCTATGCGGAGCAAGCAGTATTTCCTGGTTGGGGAGCGATTCCATAGAATGCTCGACATGCGTCCCTGTATGACTCCGCAAAATCGCTTGTCAATACGCGCCATCGCGCGTTATAGTTCGACCCAGGATGACCAGCGATATTGTTGTGCGTCGTTGATCTAGAGGGAAGCCATCGGGCGATGGTCATGTGAGGAAGTTTTATGAAGATTAACCAAAGTACGGCAGGCCATCACACGTTAACGTTTGGCATCGGAGGTCGAGCGATATGCATATATGCCGTTGATCTGGAAGCTTGCTATCTAACGGTGATCGGATGCTGGAATTGCGTGAATTTTACTTATGATACCATGCGCGTGGGCCCGAGGTCAAAGGTTTATCATAAGGTTAATTGTTTGAAAGCGTTGGATATTTCTCTAAAGTGCGAAGGGTTGTAACTTTAATCCTAAAGTTTAGTTAAAAGTTGTAAATATATTTATTTGTCAATTTCTTCAAATTGATAAATAAATTAAAAAGAAATCAAAGAGGCATGTGGGGTAAACTAAAGGAAATATTGTCAAAGGAATACCATTAGCGGTTGAATGGTTTGTACTCACGGTATTGATAGAGGTTAAAACTATATAAGGAGAAGAAGATTATTGTACAAAGTGCGTGCATCGTAAGGGTTGTGAATGAATAAATTTCTCTAAGGAATATCTGTATGGGCGAACTCTGTTCTTAACTGATAAATCTGAAACTACGATGCACCCATGGATATAATGATCTGACGATGATGAATCTCTGGTTTGAACGACGGATGAAATCATGAAGAACTGGTGTGAGTGTACTGAATGAATAAATCTGGTGGCCTGCAAGGTATGTCATGTGGAAACTAGTGGATCCAGTATGAAAATTGATGAAACGTGGTTCGCAGTGGTGCTGAAGATCGAAGCCTTTAGTGAGGGGGTTGTAGCTCCCTTCCAGTGGTAGCTGGTAAACAAGAACATGGGGTTGTAGCTCCCTTCCAGGAAAGGCTGGTAAACGAGAGAAGGTTGTAGCCTTCTGCAGGTGGGTGCCTGCGTGTTGGTATAAGTCTGCGCCAGCATAAAATTGTAAGAAGTGTTCTTTACAATAAATATTGAAGACTGAGATAACAGCAGCGGTGGTTTTCTCCTAAATTGGGTTTCCACCTTAAATCCTGGTGTTCATATGTGTTGCTTATGTTTGATGGTTTGTTCTGTTATTTTTGTTCATGCTTACTGCTTATCTGATGAATAAATGATGCAATGATCTAAGTAAAGACATAATAAGATCTCTGGACATACAAGTTGAATGCAGTAATGTAACATATGGTTTTAAGAGAAAGGAAAAAAAAATTGTCAGTCAGCTCTAAATACTGATTCACCCCCCCCCCCCTCTCAGTATTTTTCCAACAATTTTAATCAGAGCAGGTCCTTCTGAAAAAGCTTAGCCGCTAGAAGGAAGATCAAGCAAGATGAGCAATCAAGATGGAACAACATCTATCAGGCCTCTGCTCTTTAACGGAAACAATTTAATCTTCTGGAAAACAAGGATGAGATCCTATCTTCAGTCTCTGGGAGCAGAGGTATGGGCAATTGTTGAAGGAGGATATCAATATCCAGTTGCAGTACCAACAGATCCGACGGAAAGAAATAATTATGAAACAAATGCAAAGGCAGTCAATGCTCTATTGGGAAGTCTAACTGAATCAGAATTTGTCAAAGTCATGCAGCTGAATACAACAAAGGAAATATGGGACAAAATCATTCTAAGTTATGAAGGCGATGCAAAGGTAAAAAGTGCTAAACTCCAAACTCTCAGAATTCAATATGAGAATCTAAAAATGGATAATGAGGAGAGCATTTCCAATTTATTTTTACGTCTTGATGATATTGTAAATCGTATGAGAAATCTGGGATAAACTATAACCGAATCTACTTTGGTTGAGAAAGTCTTAAGATCACTAACGACAAAATTTGAGTCAAAAGTTTCTGCTCTTGAAGAAAAGTAGGGTCTTCAAAATCTTACTGTGGTGCAACTTCATGGCATACTAACTGCATATGAAATGAGAAGAGGAGGACCATATGAAGTCAAAGAAGTAGTATTTAGAACTTCTACAAAAGGGAAGGAAGTACAAAAAATAGAAGGATCAGGATATATCTCAGAAGAAGATGATATCAACTTTGTAAAGAAACTTCAACTTGGCACAGGACGGTTCAGAGGTAAGCTTCCTTTCAAATTTTTTGATTGTGGAAGAGTTAGTCATTATGCTGCTAAGTGTCCTTATAAAGAAACACATAAAAAGGGGAAGGAAGTAGCAAGAAGGAATAAGAATTGTTTTAGCACTAGAAAGAGTTACTATACTCATGAAGATAGTGATGGGTTATCTGATAGTGAGGAAGAATGTGAACAAGATCTTAGACTTCTCATGGAATTTGAAAAATAATCTAGAGAAGAAAAGGATAATTTTGTGGATGCTCTAGAAGACAGTGATTTTCTTGATGAAAACAATAAACTCAAAATTTGCTTAGAAGAGAGTAAAATAACCATAGAAACTCTGAAAAATCAGCTTGAAGAAAAGGAGAAACACAATGAGAAATTAGAGTGTGAAGTAGTAAGTCTAAGAAAAGAACTTGAGAAAGTAAAGACTCTGAATCTTAGATTTTCTAAAGGATCTAAAACCTTAGATGAGATTATCAAGGTACAACGTTCTCCTCTTATAAAGACAAGTCTTGGATATATCGAAGAATCTTCTCAGGCTTCAACACCAAATTATCTAAAAGCAGCTACTGCTGGTTTACAACATGCTGCCACTCAGCAAGGGAATAAAGAATCTTTGCAGGTAAAGCATGATCATCTCAATTCAAAGAACACTAACTTTCAAAGAAACACTAATCAACAGGTAAATTCAAGAAGGAGATTTTATGATCGTAGAAATTTCTTCTTCAATGGACAATGTTTCTCATGTCACAATTTTGGTCATAAAGCTGTTCAATGTGTAGCATATAAAACCATCATGAAAAGAGAAGCAAGAAAGAAAAGGATTGATATTGAAACAAAGAATAATAACTATAATAATTTTTCTCCTCTTCAAAATGAAGTTGAATGTGCTTATTGCAATAACTTTGGCCATGAAGAATCTGAATGCAGGAGCAAAGTTCAGCAAAAAGAACATGTTCCTTCAAGCTCCAAAGTATGGAAAAAGAAGGAATTACAGGTTGAAAATTGTGGCATAGCGTTATTCGCAGAAGATGAAGAAAACCAATGGTACATTAATAGTGGATGCTCAAGACACATGACAGGTGACAAAAACAAACTTCTTGCATATAGTGCTCTAGAAAAGGAAAAGAATGTTACATTTGGAAATGATACTCCTGCGGTCATTAAGGGAAAAGTGTCCGTTTTTCTAAAAGAAAAGGTGAAATCTAATCAAGTCATGTATGTGGATGGATTAAAGCATAAATTTTTAAGTGTAAGTCAAATGTGTGATCAAGGAACTGAAGTTGTCTTTAGTTCAGAAGAATGTGTGGTACGTGATCTTGATACAGGTAAGACAATTATAAAAGGAAAAAGGACTCCAAGCAACCTGTATGTATTAAAGAACTAAAAAGAACAATGTTACTTGAGTAAATCTTCAGAAAACTGGCTATGGCATAGAAGGTTGGGGCATCTGAGCTTCTCTCAAATCAACAAATCAAGCAGACTTAAAGTTGTTCGTGATCTTCCCAATATTTCTCTACCTGAAAATATCATATGCAAATCTTGCCAATTCGGTAAGCAAACCAGAGTAAAATTTAATGCCAAGGAAGGATCATCAAGTAAGCCTCTTGAACTCATTCATACTGACATATGTGGACCTATGAGGAAAAATTCACCACATGGTGAAGAATACTATATCTTATTTATTGATGATTTCTCTAGAATGTGTTGGATTGGGTTGATTAAACACAAAGATGAAGCATTTGAGAAATTTCAAGTCTTCAAGGCACTGGTTGAAAATTAATTAGATCTAAAAATCAAGTGTCTTAGATCTGATCAAGGAGGAGAATATACATCAGATGAATTCCTTGAATTTTGTGAACAACATGGCATAAAAAGACAGTTTTCTGTAGCTAGCACTCCACAACAAAATGGCGTAGCAGAAAGAATGAATAGAACAGTTCAACAAATGGCTAGAGCTATGCTTGATGATTCCGTAACACCTGACACATTTTGGGGAGAAGCAGCACATACAGCAGTAAATATTCTTAACAAGGCACATGTTCATATAAATAGTGATAAAACTCCATATGAACTCTGGTATGGTAATTCTCCCACTGTAAAGCATTTTAGAATTTTTGGAAGCAAATGTTTTATCAAAAATAATGATGAAAAACTTGGCAAGTTTGAACCCAGAGCAAATGAAGGAATATTTCTTGGTTACTCCTCTAGGAGTAGGGCATATAAATGTTACAATAAAAGACTTCGGAAGATTGTTGAATGTATAGATGTTGTTATTGATGAGTCTCCAGCAGCTCCAAAAGAAGAAAAACAAACAAAAAATGAAGACGATGATGATGACATTTATCCTTCTACATCAAATAGTAATGATACAAACAGTGAACCCAGTGAAGAACCCGAAGATGATTTTTCTGAAAAGGCTCCATCCAGATATGTTCAAAAGAATCATCCAGAATCTCAAATTTTGGGAGAAAAGGGATCAGGTGTACAAACAAGAAGGACTCTTGTGGGATCTTCTAGCAATCTGGCATTTCTGTCCACTATTGAACCTCGCAGTGTTAGTCAACCTAGCAAAGATGAATGTTGGATTCAAGCCATGAATGAAGAGCTTGATCAAATTGAAAAGAATCACACTTGGGAATTAGTACTAAGACCTCATGACAAAAATGTCATTGGAACTAAATGGATATTCAAAAACAAGTTAAATGAGAATGGGGATGTTATAAGAAATAAAGCTAGACTTGTTTGCAAGGGGTATTCTCAACAAGAAGGTATAGACTTTGAAGAAACTTTTGCTCCTGTAGCCAGACTTGAGGCCATAAGAATGTTTCTTGCTTTTTCAAGCTTCCAACAAATCAAAGTTTATCAAATGGATGTTAAATCTGCTTTTCTCAATGGTGATCTAGAAGAAGAAGTTTATATAGAAAAACGAGAAGGATTCATTTTGGGAAATGATGAAAAACTTGTTTGTAGACTTAAAAAGGCTCTATATGGTCTCAAACAAGCTCCAAGGGCATGGTACTATTGTCTTGACAAATATCTTCATCAACAAGGATTTTCAAAAGGGTCTGCTGATAGCAACTTATACACAAAAACTGAAAATGACAAACTATTGATCGTGGTTGTATATGTTGATGATATCATTTTTGGAAGTAATGAAGAGTCTATGAGTCAGAAATTTGCTTCTGATATGCAGCAAGAATTTGAAATGTCTTTACTTGGGGAACTAACATTCTTTCTTGGCTTGCAAGTGCAACAAGCAACAAATGGAATATTCTTATCACAAGCAAAATACCTCAAGCAAATCCTGAAGAAATATGGCATGGAAGATTGCAAACCTATAAGTACACCAATGATAACTGGATGTAATCTCAGTTCTAATGATGATTCCCCCACAGTGAATCAACCAGAATACAGATCTATGATAGGAAGTCTACTTTATCTCACTGGGACAAGACCATACATCATGCATGCAGTTGGGATTGTTGGACGATTCCAAGCTAATCCAAAAGAGTCTCACCTTCAGGCTGTGAAAAGAATATTCAAATATCTACAAGGAACTCAAGACTTTGGACTATGGTATCCAAAGAATGCTGATCTTACTCTTCATGCATACACTAATGGAGATTGGGCTGGAAGTGTTGATGATCGGAAAAGCACTAGTGGTGGTGCATTCTATATGGGGCCCCGGTTAGTATCTTGGTTCAACAATAAGCAAAGCTCTATTGCCTAATCTACAACAGAAGCAGAATATGTGGCTGCCACATCATGTTGCACTCAACTTCTCTGGATGATGCAAACCTTACAAGACTTTCAAATCAAATGTTCACCTCCTATATCCATTATGTGTGATAACACAAGTGCCATCAGTATCACAAAGAATCCTGTTATGCATTCCAAGACCAAGCACATTCCCATCAAATATCACTTCTTACATGAACAAGTGCTTGAACAAAAAGTGAAATTGGAGTATGTTCCCTCCAAAGAACAAGTTGCTGATATATTTACCAAACCTCTACCCAGGGAAGCGTTCGAATATCTCAGACAAAAACTAGGAGTAGTCTCTGCCATGCAGAAGATCATATCTACTTAAATATAGAAGATTAAATTGGTTGTGAGGTGCTGTTGGGCATCTCTGATTGCACAGGCTACTGGGGAGCATTGGTCATATGAAGAGGATGCATTGTTGGAATTTATAAGTCTTTTTGTTATAATTGAATATGCAACATGATCTCAGGGGGAGCATGGTATTGTCGGTTCAAAGGATTTTGATCAACTCTTTGCCATTGATGTCAAAGGGGGAGGAAACGCATCAAAGGGCTTCTATAAGACAATCAGAGGAAGAGTATTGCCATCAATGCCAAAGGGGGAGATTTTTGGAAATATTGTCCTTGATGGCAAAGGAAGTGGCAAAAGAATTGGCAAAGAAGGAGCATATGAAACAGTAATCATGAAAAGAGGAAAAGCAAAGTAGCAGCAAAAGAAGAGTGCATAATTGAAGCATAATTGTCCAGAGACAGTAGTAAATGGTAATTCATGATAAATAAGAAATCCATTGAAGGAATTACTGGTTGTGGAGATATGATGGTTTTGCTTACAGAATCAATAACTTGAATGTATAGTTAGAAAAGGAACTGTGACAGGATAGAACTACGAACATGCAATGGAAGGTTGATACATTATATATATCATAACAGAATTGAAGACAGAATAACATGGAATTGTCTCGAGTTTATGTTTGTGAGGAAATCCCGTCCATTGGTTCTCTTGAATTGTTCGAACAAACTCTTTTGAATTCATTCCCCTCATAGAGGAAGCCTATGCATAACTAACTCTATCCTAATGGTAGTGAAAATCCTGTCAGAAGAGAATTACATTTGTTCGTTGATTCTTGGAAATCCTGCCGAAGATAGACCAGAGTTAACTAAGTAATAAGGATAGCGGAAACCCTTTGGAATCATGAACGGAACCTAGAAGGAAAAAGGTAGAACGTAACAAAAGGAAGTGCGACAGAACCCTGCATGGAAGAGCAGAACCATGACCGAGTGAACAGTGAAGGTGGTTTATGGTTTTCATTGCACCACCTATGCGGAGCAAGCAGTATTTCCTGGTTGGGAGCGATTCCATAGAATGCTCGACACGCGTCCCTGTACGACTCTGCAAAACCGCTTGTCAATACGCGCCATCGCGTGTTATAGTTCGACCCAGGATGACCAACGATATTGTTGTGCGCCGTTGATCTAGAGGGAAGCCATCGGACGATGGTCATGTGAGGAAGTTGCACAAAGATTAACCAAAGTACGGCGGGCCATCGCACGTTAACGTTCGGCATCGGAGGTCGAGCGATATGCATATATGCTATTGATTTGGAAGCTTGCTATCTAACGGTGATCAGACGCTAGACTTGCGCGAAGTTTACTTGTGGTACCATGCGCGAGGGCCCGAGATCAAAGGTTTATCATAAGGTTAATTGTTTGAAAGTGTTGGATATTTCTCTAAAGTGCGAAGGGTTGTAACTTTAATCCTAAAGTTTAGTTAAAAGTTGTAAATATATTTATTTGTCAATTTCTTCAAATTGATAAATAAATTAAAAAGAAATCAAAGAGGCACGTGGGGTAAACTAAAGGAAATACTGTCAAAGGAATACCAGTAGTGGTTGAATGGTTTGTACTCATGGTATTGATAAAGGTTAAAACTATATAAGGAGAAGACGATTATTGTACAAAGTGCGCACATCGTAAGGGTCGTGAATGAATAAATTTCTCTAAGGAATATCTGTATGGGCAAACTTTGTTCTTAACTGATAAATCTGAAACTACAATGCACCCATGGATATAATGATCTAACGATGATGAATCTCTGGTTTGAACGACAGACAAAATCATGAAGAATTGGTGTGAGTGTACTGAATGAATAAATCTGGTGGCCTGCAAGGTATGTCGTGTGGAAACTGGTGGATCCAGTATGAAAATTGATGAAACGTGGTCTGCAGTGGTGCTGAGGATCGAAGCCTTTAGT
The DNA here is from genome assembly GCA_034641835.2 of Pinus albicaulis. Taxonomy (NCBI): domain Eukaryota; kingdom Viridiplantae; phylum Streptophyta; class Pinopsida; order Pinales; family Pinaceae; genus Pinus; species Pinus albicaulis. Next base: position 904,715,195 of record CM076579.1, on the reverse strand, counting down.
GAGGGGGTTGTAGCTCCCTTCCAGTGGTAGCTGGTAAACGAGAACAGGGGGTTGTAGCTCCCTTCTAGGAAAGGCAGGTAAACGAGAGAAGGTTGTAGCCTTCTGCAGGTGGGTGCCTGCGTGCTGGTATAAGTCTGCGCCTGCATGAAATTGTAAGAAGTGTTCTTTATAATAAATATTGAAGACTGAGATAACAGCAATGGTGGTTTTCTCCCGAATTGGGTTTCCACCTTAAATCCTGGTGTTCATATGTGTTGCTTATGTTTGATGGTTTGTTCTGTTATTTTTGTTCATGCTTACTGCTTATCTGATGAATAAATGATGCAATGATCTAAGTAAAGACATAATAAGATCTCTGGACATACAAGTTGAATGCAGTAATGTAAAATATGGTTTTAAGAGAAAGGAAAACAAAATTTTTTAGTCAGCTCTATATACTGATTCACCCCCCCCCCCCCTCTCTCAGTATTTTTCCAACACATCCACCCAAACCAGGTAATTCCATGCTTCTTACACCATAGCAATGAAATTTCCATTAGAGAATAGACTCATCATAGAGGAATTGTGATGATTTTAAATCATATCTCATTAGTATTTTATTCATGAGGTGAACTTGGAAATTTACTTTGATTCCTATATCATAGCAAAAATAGGATAGATCATAATCCAAAATTCATAATTTAAGAGTTCAGAAATTAATGAAATATTGATACTTATCTTGATTTTCTCTTTGCTACTTTCTTAATACAAACTGGATTGGTTAACTCAAAAAACACCCAATTCCTTCTCTTCTCTTGACCTCATACACACACTATATCAGATGCCAAACCTGACTATCACCTAGTGCCTTCTCTTCTCTTCATCTCCAACATACTATATCGCAAACCTGACAAGTACCCAATGGTGGATATTTGTAAAAGAACATGAAATATGACGAAAGACCACAAAAAATCCTAAAATATCATGAAATATTATGAATCACAAAATAAAAAAAAAAAAAAATAACGCTCGCAAAACATCCTAAAAAATGATGACATATCGTTAAATATGATGAAACATTGAGAAAGACTGGTGAGCCCTCGTATTGCACCAAGAGTGCTGCAACTCCCAGGGGATGCCCTATTTTACTTTATCAACCCGGGGTTCGTACAAACTTTGAGGTGACAATGCTATATACACAACAGATGCATTATGTTCATGTCATCCTCTTCTGCTTTACGAAAGGGTGCTACTTCTAGGGGTTTTCAGTGAAGTCTATCACACTTCAATGAAGCTAAACTAAATTGCAAAAAGGAAATGACAGAAATGGAACTAATTTAATGTGAAGGAAGGAAATGACTGTAAGGAACTAAATTAAATTGCTGAAAAGAAATGACAGGAAGGAAACTAATTTAATTTTGCAGAAAAAAATAGCGGAAAGGAAACTAATTCTAACCCACACTTGGCTAAACGACTAAATGCACTCTACTTACCCTACGATCTATCTACCATGCTTCTATCCATGAAACTAGGCTATGCATGACTTAATTCTAATTAAAAAGAGTTAATTTATAGCTTGGAGGAAGAAAAAGGGCTAAAAAGAGGCTAATGGGGGGTTTAACACATGAAACGAGGTTTGGAAGCGAAAAAAGGGGGTTAAACCCTTAGAAAAATTTATTATAGCATGAGAAATGACTTTGGAGTGGAAAGAACTCAAAAGTGCGATGGAGGAAAAAATCCGTGATGTTTGATGTTGCAATCACAACTTCGCAAGTTTAAATGGATAGTAGTAAGGATTTAACAAAATAAACTAAATTGTGCAAAGCGCGATGAGTGACATGGCAAATCGCGAATTGCAATATCGCAAGTTTAAATGTATAGCGGTAAGGACTTAATGGAATGAACTAAATTGTGCGAATTGCGATTTGCGATGTGGTAAAGGTTGCGGGTTGCGATCTGCGATGTGGTAAGTTCTACAAGATGCGATTTGCGATAAGATAAGATCTACGAGATGTGATTTGCGATGGGGATGACGTGGAAGTGAAAAGAAAAAGGGAAAAGTTGTGGCATGTGATTTGCGATAGGATAAGAACTAGGGGATGCGATTTGCGATAGGATAAAATCTGCGGGATACGGTTTGCGATGGGGATGACGTGGCAGTGAAAATAAAAAAGGGAAAGTTGTGATTTGCGATATGCGATGTCACAATATCGCAATCGAAAGAACGAGCGGTAAGCATGAAAGTAAAAGGTAAAACAGTGAGAAGTGTGATTTGCGATTTTGCAATATCGCAATTGCAAAGAACGACGGTAAGCGTTAATGTAAAAGCCAAATGTTGTGATTTGTGAAGTGCGACATACGATAGTGGGATTTCAAGGAGGAAGGCAGAGGTCAAGTTTTCGATGGTTTTCAATCGTTTTTGCGTTAAAACGAGTCTAGCAACAATGACCAATAGAATGAAGGAATAAGGCATGCAATCGGTGAAGGAGAGCAGTAAGTCTTCAAGGAAAAAGGTAAGTAGTGCGAAGTGCGATTTACGATTTCACAATATCGGAATTGCAAGGAACGAGCGGTAAGTGCTAAAGGTAAAAGGTAAATGTTGTGATTTGTGAAGTGCAACGTACGGTGGCAGGAGACTCAAGGAGCAAAGGTGGAGGTCAGGTTTTTAGTGGGTTTGAATGGTTTTTCACGTGTTTTGCATAAAAAGGTAAGGAAACCGTGAACGGAGAAAAACAAAGAAGTAAGTCTTGAAGGCTTAAGTGTGTTAGGAACAAGGGTAAGTACAACGTTAAGGTGAGAAGGAAAGGAGGGGAATGGAGGTGTAAGAGAAGTGCTCATAAAGGAAACACACCTATGGATTATGCATGGGAAACAAACAAAAATGCGTGATAAAATAGCGAAAGAAAGGCTTGGACTTGGTAACACAAATTCTTCCCAAAAATAAAACAGAAAGAAATTTTTGCTTGTGGGAAGGTATGCCCGACTCAAAATCTATTGACAGAGATGAGAGGGGGGAGACTTGACCACAATTTTTGGGGTTTTTCCTCTATTTTACTACGCATAAGAAATTAAAACTACAACAACACAAAAACTAAGCAGTAATGAAACTTATCAGAAGCAGATCTAACTTAAATGGTAGAAGCAAAACTAGCTAAATGATAGAAAGAAAAATATAGTAACAACAAATAAGCTGAGGCACATGGATTGGGCCCTAACCAACGAGCCCAGCCCTCTGAAACTTAAATAAGTCGAATGAAACTAGTCTACTCATTTAATAAAAGAATAACTGCATACATCTCTGAAAGTTTGATCACTGAATAAAACAAAAAGCTCAATAGCTCACAACAATAGTTCTGAATGGAATCGAGACGAGAATAGACTAACTCTTCCTAGCTCTAGCTTTGTTCTATTTATTCTATAGGGAAGCTACCAACAGCTCCCTAGAAAATGGTGATTGAGTCCACTTGATTCCAATGAACAAGGATTGGGCGCGCTTCCCCTTTGAGTTTCTTGGTTGCCTTTGGAATTCGAATTGCTGGAGAGAATCCTTGGGATCCTTCGTCTACCTTTGAGGGTGGACAATCCTCCTATAATTCCTCTTTGCTGTCTCCTCCGAGTCTTTATGATAAAATCCTTATAAAAAGGATTAATAATTCATGATTTTATGCACTCAACCTTATATTAGGCACTCAAAGTATGTTAGCCTTAATCACCACCTATGCTAGCATCATAAAACCAAATAATAATAAAAATGAAATAAAAGGAGATCCAAGAAGGAAAAAATGTGACTATTAACCCCTCCAAATATGTCTAATGATGGATCTCATCATCACCCACCTACTGAATGGTTTCTCATCCTATGAGAAACAAATCCTCCTCCTACATTTCATTTAATGCTATGACAACCCCCCTGATTTCCCGAGGAAGAAGTGTGGGAGTTTCCCCAAGGGGGTAAAAACCATTATTATTTTTTGCATTCTCCCATTCTCTATATTGTGCATCTATGTCCTCTTCATTAGTCAGCCCCAACAAAAAATTTGAACTGAGCTTTAGTCCCAACCATGAGATCTTTTTGGCTTGCATGGACCTCTTGTATAATGGTTCCCTTTCCAATGCACCCCTTAGTCTTTCAGGAGTATGGTATTCCCTATTATTGAGGCTATGAGGGAGGCTGTTCCATCTCCTCTAACTGGCCATAATGCAATCCTATTCTATCTACCTAGAAGCATCATCAAAGTGGCCTATCACCTGGTTTTGAGTTTGAAGGTAACTTTCCACCAGTGCAGGTTCATTTCCAATCTCTCAATGGTTAAGGATGACTCCTCTTAGGCTGAACAATTCTGGTCTGAGATATAATGGTTCTCTATTTATTATTCCCATGACCTTCCATATCTCTTTTACTCTAGTGTCCTCATTTACCATCCAAGATGATAGAGCCATCAACTGCATATCCCCCATTGTAGGATTGCGGTCCCAAATCTCTAGATTTGTCAGCACAAAGTTATGCACATAAAACTCTGCGCTCTTTGCTTGATCAGCCATGTTAGCTTGTTTGTAGAACTTCATGAAATTCCTACAATCTTGGAAAGGGAGTGATCCATGGGAAGCTAGAGTTTTGATTTTAAATAGAAGCCATTTTTCTTTGAGGTACACATCATATGAGTCAGAGGGGAATCTATGATGAAGGGCTTCTATGCATAAGTCCACCATGGTGGCTTCTTTCTCCTCTTTTTGTTGCAATTGCTCCTTCAGTGCTACATTATCTACCCATGCCTTCTATAGCTGCTCCTTTAGAATTATCTCTTCAATTCCTTCCTCCCCCTTGGTGATTATTCAATGATAATCGGGCTTGTGGGAGAAGTTTTTGTCTCTCTCTGATTCTTGTTAGCTCTGGAATACCTAGAGGTCTACCTTTTTCTCTTTGTGCTTAGAGGAGCTATGTTGGCAACTATATTTTTGTATTGAGGGGATGTGGTGCTGTGTTGTGAGTCTGTTTCTCGCCCACTTTCTGCTATCTCTAAGAATTCTATGGCCATATCTTCTTTTTTGCTTTGGCCCTTTGTCTCTTCCCCTTCTTCTTCTAGTTCTTCTTGTTTCTGCTGGTTCTTCTTCTTCTTCTTCTTCTTCTTCTTCTTGTTTTTTTTATGGTTCTTACTCTTCTTATTTAAGCACTGCGTGCTTCTGTCGGTCTCTCTCCCTTTAAAAAATTTCAATCTACTGTTTTTGATGAGACGACATCTCCTTTTATTATATAGCACAACTAATTTTGGAGTGCTTATGTAACTCGGCTCAGATCTAGTTCTATTGTAGACAAATTTTTCCTTCTCTTGTTAGTTCATGATGGACTGCGTGTTGCCTCCCCTTGTTCTCCTCTAGTCTGTTGATTTAACTTCTTTTATTTTTCATTCCCAAGTGGCATGTACTTCCAGTTTTATTCCAGTCATACCTCACGGTGGTGGCTGAGTTAACTGGCCACCTTTTTGCCCCTTAAACTCTAAGTTTGTAAATTAATCATTTCTGGCTATTATGGATGCATAGCAAGGGGTGAGAAGCTATACCTGAGTTTACCTATTGTTTCCAAGGCGGTTGCAGGAGCTGGAGGTTGGAGACAAACATTTTAGATGGTGTGTTCCTTACCATATTCCTGTACTCTTAATGAGAAACTTCCTGAATGGGAAGCTTCCTGAGTGAGCTGCTAATATTTTCTTGTTGTTTCTCTCTGCTGTAGATGTTGCGTGGGGTGCTTGATATTCCATGGGTGGAATTTTCGTTCTTCCAGAGACTATTATGCATCTTTCCTTGTTGTTCTTCTTGGTAGTTCATGAACAAATTTATTTCTGAAGGAACTTCCTAATGTGTGTAGTAGTCTATTTGTGTGTTGCTTCTCTTGCTACATTGTGCTCAGGAATCGAAGAGTGTGGTGTATGGAGGTGATGGAGGAAGTTATGAAGATGAATGGAGTGAATGATGGGATGGATGGTAAGATAGAAGAGGGGAAAAGAAGATGAATTCTTTCCTGTGTTTCCAGAAATCGTTAACAACCCGCAAAACAACAACCACAGAAAACATAGAGACGTAGATGTAATTTTTTTTTCTTTTTTCTTTTTCACTCTCTTTTTTTTTTTAAAGAAACTGGGCTACCTCCATGGAGGTTTTCAACCCACAAACTTTCCTTGGGTGCCTCAGAGAGGTTTTCACCCATGTATATTTATTCTCTTTTTCACTTTTTTTTTTGAGCAAGTGAGTTGCCTCCATCGAGGTTTTCATGTGACCATTGACAAGCAAGGGGATTCCTTACTCATCTATGGTTCTAATATGAACTGCGCCATTATCAAAACATTTTTCCACTTTGTAAGGCCCTAACCATCTTGTCATAAAATTTCGTTTAAAATATTTAAACCTTGAATCATACAAAAACACCCAATCTCCTTCTTGGAAGGTCTTTTATTTGATGTTCTTGTCATGCCATATGTTCCTTTGCAGCTGAACTACCTTTGTGTCAAGAAGTTCTTTCATTCTGAACTCATCCAATCCATTTAGTTTTGCAAAACTCTCTTTTTGGGAATTTTATAGATCTAGATTTAATTCAGCTGCCATTCTTAAAGTATTGAATTCAAGCTCAATTGAAAATAGATCTTTCTTACCATAGACTAGTTCATAAGGAGTGAATATTGTTGTTGTCTTCCAAGTAGTATTGTAGGCCCAAGTAACTTCTACCAATCTCTTTGCCCAATATTTTCTACTGTTGCTCACAACCTTGGTGAGGATGCTCTCTAAAGCTCTAATAGTTACTTCTACTTGGCCATTCAACTGAGGGTGATAGGCAGTAGAATTTCTATGCTTAATCTTGTGCTTCCTCAAAATATTCTCAATGAGGTGAGAGGTGAATTGTGATCCCTGATCAATGACTATTTCTCTGGGATATAAAAAATTTTAAAACACATTCTCCCTCAAAAATTCTACTACTTTCTCCTCGGTTGCTACCCTCACTTCTTTTTCTTTAGCCCACTTTGTCAGGTAATCAGTGCAGACTATGATATACTTCTTTTTTCTAGATGGTGGATCGATGGGTCCAACAAAGTCCATGCCCCACTTGTCAAATGGCTCAAGAGCCACCTGAGAGTGTAAAGGCATTTCATCCATTTGTGTGGGTTTCCCCATCCTCTGACACTTGTCACACCTGCTGGTGTATCTTTTGGAATCTTGATGAAGGGTAGGCCAATAGTATTGTGCCTACAAAAATTTGTAAGTAGTTCTCTTTGCAATAAAGTGGCCTCCACATGGGTTGTCATGACATTTAGAGAGGTTATAAAAAAATTCTTCCTCCATCACACATATTCTTAGGATTTTATCAGGGTCTACCTTGAAAATATTTCCCCCAATCCATGTGAAAGCGACGCTTTTTCTGATGATTCTTCTTCTCTCCCTGAATGAAATATTAGGAGGGATTTTTCCAGCAACCAAGTAGTTGGCTATATCATCAAACCATGGTGAGAGTGATGATATGGAAAAGAGGTGTTCATTGGGTAGCTGGTCATCCACCATTCCTTATTCACCTATAGGGAGAACTAACCTGGACAAAAAATCCGCAACAACATTTTCCTTTGTAGGTTTTTCAACAATAGTCAAATCAAATTGTTGCAAAAGTAACAAGCATATAATTATCCTAGAATTTACATCTGGCTTTTATATTAAATACTTGATGGCTGCATGGTCAGTGTGGACAGAGGTCTGATATCCAATTACATAACTCTTGAATTTTTTCAATGCATGGACAATGGCCAACATCTCCTTCTTAGTAACAGTATAATTCAACTTGGTTTTGGACAAATTCTTGCTGATGAAATAAATGGCATAAGGGATTTTGTCCTCTAATTTTTCTAATGCTCCCCCTATAGATTTGTTGGATGCATCAATGTGGATGTGGAAAGGCAGAGTTCAATTTGGACCTCAGAGGATGGGGGAAGTATTCAACTATTCCTTAATGAGCTTTAAAGCCTCTTGACAAGGGCCGGGCCGAATAAACTCAGAATCTGTGGCCAATAACCAAAATAATGGCAAAGCCATCTTGCTGAAATCTTTGATGAATCTTTTATAGTAACTAGCTAAGCCTAAGAAACTCCTGAAACCTTTCTTCTTTCGAGGAGTAGGTACCCTTTTGATGATAGTGATTTTGTTCAGGTCTACCTGTATTCCTGCTTGGGATATAGAGTGTCCTAACACAACCCTTGATTTCTTTAGGAATTAAACCTTTTATGGGCTCAAGGAGAGATGTATCTCAATGCACCTCCTTAGTACTTTATCCAAATTGGAGAGAGCTTCCTAGAAGTCATCCCCATATGGTGTGAAACCATCCATGTAAATTTCGATAGAGTCATGGACTAACTCAAAAAATATGCTCAAGACATCTCTTTGGAAGGTAGCTAGGGAATTTCATAACCCAAATGGTAGGAATCTATAAGAAAAGTGTTATAGAGTTAAATCCCCTCTGCGGACAGAGGTGATTCCTACTAGCCCAGATCGGGTCTAGCAACAATCGTATCATGCTAAGGTGCAAGTTCCTAATTGCAATAAACCAAATGGCGAAGAAAGCTTACCTTGAATCCAACACTGTTGTTTGTAGAGAAGATGGGGCTCCCATTTCCTTGCTCCAGCAGATCACAATCCTCTCGCTTGCCGCGATCAAACACCTGCACACACAAGAAACACGACAAACACAAGTGTAAAACCCAATATATGCAATTATGTATCAGTCAGAGAGGACACAACTCATGATCATAATGAACAATATGAGTGGAACCATAACCAAAGTCGCTTATCATTAATTCATACAAAGGAAAATAAAACCTGGCTCTGACGCTGAATCTTCCTTCGGCGGGTCGTCAGCGGAATACGTCTCGGTAAAGCTCGTTGGGGATGGGACAAGCCTCTCTCTTCAATCTTCAATCTCCTTGCTACTGATTTGGCTCTATGAGGACTATCAAGGCTCTTGCAGCATTCTTTAGGCTATGAAGGCTCTTGGAGATTAGCTTGCAAAGGAAAATGGCAAGCTTATATAGATGGTGGAAGGGGAGTTGGGATCCCTACAATCATGGGATTGGCCCTATCCTCAAGGAAGCTTCCATGAGAGGTGGAAAACCACTTCCTCTACATGGAGATCTGGAGCCAACCTCCCAACTCAATTTAGAGACCATTTCAGGAATTGGTTGGAGTCAATCTTCTGCCATTTATTTTTAAAAAACACTCCTTATTAAACCTGGCACGGGTGCATCTCTGGGACAGAGCGCCAGTTGGATGCCCTCTTTGGATAATTTCTCCCATTGGCACGGGTATAACACTGAAGAGTTTCACCAAGGATAAAAAGGCTATTTTTAGGGTTTTTCATAAGGAGTTGTCTTCAGGGGAATGAAAGTCCATGTTCAGGGGAATGCCATAAAAGTGTTTTTAGGTCATGTCACTGCTCACAGGTCATGGAATAAGCCCTCCAATGTGTGAGACGGGGGATTGCAGGGACGATGACAAATTGCTGTGTAACAGATTCCCCCTAAAGCATGATGCCCGAAAGAGAGAGAGGGGTGAAATGCTTTACGAGAACGCATCCAACTGAAAACACTGCCGTTGGAAAACCTGCGTAGAGAAGTACAACTGATATCTCAAATACATGATATATATGTGGTATGGGCGTAGCCATCCATAATAGAGTATACAAGAATCCAGATCCAATGCATGGACGCAGCCATCCAACAAGGATCAATAAAAGAGACTCAGGTATGGTCACAACAATCCAATCAGTGAGTCATGTAACCAATCATAATAATCCACAAAATCGCAGCCTAGATTCTAACAGATGAAATCCAGGGTCTTGCGCTCCATCTCGACCCGAATAGAGTACAAGTTCAAACATGTGAATAAGTGAGCTGAAGTCGAACATGCAAGAACATCGTCTGATTACCAGCCAATGATGAAAGCTATTAAAAGACGCGAGATGTGCAACCAATAATGACAATGGCCCTCAAGGTACTATAGGTACAATCTACGGCATGTGAATCAGTGAGCTGGCATCGAACACCTTTAGAATCACTCGATCGGAGGCTAATGATGAAAACCTCACGTCGAACGCGAAGAACCTGCCATTGAGGCATGCAGGCTCCAAGGTACCAGAAAGGAGTCTCTAGATCAGCTTCCTAGATAATGAGCTGAAGTCGATAGGAAGTGACCTTGATCAAAGGTGGGCCATAATGTTTCCCACATCATCGACACGAGACAGAGGAACATAATGTCTTTGTGAATCAAGATCAGATGAGAATCATAGGAAGGTTGGAATTTTCAGAGGTCAACTTCTCTTGAACATATTGGCGACACGATAGTGGATTTGGCAGTATTTGACATCAAAAGATCAGAGGTCATGATGACGAGGAAAAGAGCAGATGAGAGGTCAAAAGGGATCACCCAAACCCACGGAGGCAAGTGGAAAATGAGATGAGATGTACCCAACCCAACACGAATGCAGAAAAGTGCCATGTTCAAGAGCGACATACTGCTGACACGACAATGATGCTGGTTCCATTTTTCCCCACCATTTCTAGCGAGTACCTCTTTATTTTTACACAAGCTTGAAGAGGATACCATATGCTTGTCATATAAGTTCGTCCTTCAGACGAATCCATCCTAGTACATTTAATGAGCCCTAGGAAGGAGAAACTCGAATAACCTCATGATTGACAATTTCTGATGTCATTTAGGTTTAACGAGTCTGAAAAAAGGAGAACTCGGCGTCTTTTCATATTTAGAGAGTTTGAAAAGATAGCAGAAAAGTAAACTCCAACAGTCCCTTTTCGTAAATAGTTCCTCAGATCCGAAAAGGTAGAAAATTATGTCTGAGAAAACCTCCTAGTCGCGATAGGCTAGGGTATTCCTTTTTCGTAAATAATCTATCCCAGCCCGAAAAAGGGGTAAACGTATACTAGGTAGATGTTGTTTTGCAACCACTTTAACGAGATAGAAGCGACAAGGGACTTGACAATCTTTTCATGTTTAGAGAGTTAGAAAAGAGCTAAAATATGACTCCACCTCGAGGAATGAGTGGTATAAAGGGTAGCTACTAGTTGCGGTAATGGTGGAACTACTCAGAACAAGTAAAGGTTAAGAGGCTGGCTAACAAGACCACTCATCGCAGCGGTTCCCTAGGAACATGTAAAACAACCAAGTGAAGGCATATAATCGGCCAAGTAGATAATGACGATGGAGTGAGAAAAAACCAGGGCTCATCTGGCAAAAAAGGCTGATAAAATGGCAATCACAAGAGGTAAAATGGGAAAGGTTTCATTTTTACACAAGCTTGAAATCAGGAAACTCTGCTTGAAGTTGGTTTCATTTTTACCCAAGCTTGAAACAAAGATAAACTATGCTTGAAACCGGTTTCATTTTTACACAAGCTTGAAACGGAAACAAACTATGCTTGAAAAAGTAAGCATGCCCCCCACCATGGTGACTCAATTCGAGGTTCATGCCCCCCAAGCTTCAGTCCATATGAAAGGCAGATGGAGTGAAGGTTCAATTTACAAGATCAATAGAAAGACTCGACTGAGATTTTACGAGATCTTATCAAAGACTCGAATTGAACGGGAACGTGTTTCATTGTTTTAACGAGGTTGACACATTAAAAGAACTATCCTCAGGGCACCTTGTTTGATGGTTTACGAAGCTTGACACAAGAAAAAAAACTCTGCTCCGGCAACCTTGTTTCATTTTTTAAGGAGCTTGACACAAGGAAACAAAATCTGCTCCGACATACCTTGTTTCATTTTTTAAGGAGCTTGACACAAGAAAATGAACTGTGCTCCAACCAGCTTGTTTGATTTTTTAAGGAGCTTGACACAAGAAAATGAACTGTGCTCTGACCACCTTGTTTCATTTTTTAAGGAGCTTGACACAAGACAAGGAACTCTGCTCCGACCAGACCCGGTTTCATTTTTTAAGGAGCTTGATACAGAAAAATAACCATGCTTCGACCGACCTCATCATAATGAACAAGAAGTCATCGCTTCCAAGAGTTCCACTCCTGATGGAAGGAAAACATCCTAGAAGTTAGGACCCAATGCCCCCAGCACCTAATGCACAACAGCACTATCACTGAGTACATGCATGGGGTAGGTAGCCACATAGTTGACTTGTAGTGGGGCAGATACAACAGGTGGATAAAAACCAGGAAGGGATGATGGTGGGCCAGTTTCCACATCGGGACCAAAGAACGAAAGCTAATCAATGGTCACAATCCGTCCTTCATGTGGAAAAAAGACCACACGAAAAAGGGAGGAGACAAGAGCTCCCATGGCATAGGTGTAATCGCGCCCCAAAAGTAGATTGAAATCCAAGGGGCCTGGAACAACCATCGCGTCCATATGGACGGTTTTACCTCCCAAAGTAACAAGTAACCTTGGAAGGATCCTTAACGGTTGACTAGTTCTTTTATTGAACGTCAACAGATTCTGTGTAATAGGTGCAAGCGGCGGCGAACTGAAAGCTTGCCAAGTAGTTGAGGATAAAATACTAACAAACACACCTTCATCTATAATGGTGTTGGGTACTACCAGACCAAATGCCTGTACCGTTATCTCGAAAGGAACATAAGACGGAAGGCGGTATCCTACGAATCGATTCCAATCAAAGGAAGCGACCAAACTACTCGGAGGGGATACCATAGAACTGAGATGGTATTCCCTTGGTGTTACGATAGAAGAAGGAGCATCCTCCATGACCTCCATCTCGAAGGCGGGTGGAGTATCCTCCGGGACCTTCATCATGGGAGGCAGAGGAGCAGCTTCTTGAGGTGTAGGGACAGGAGAATATTTCTCCAAGTCCGAAGAATATGAAGAAACAAGAAGAACCTAAGGGGGGTGAGATCCACTCTCGACGGAAAATACCTGGTGCACTTCAGGCGAGACCAATTAAACTGATCCCATGACCAATGGTTGGTCAGGAATAGATTCTTGAATTTGAATTTTCGGGGGAGCGGGATCGACCAAGGATGACACTTGACCAATCGTAGGATCAGCTGGTGGAGGACTCAAAGAAATTTGTTGGTAATCAGTCGGAAGGCACAACGTAGAAACAACCGAGTTGTCCAAAACTCGCTTGACTTCATCCATATATGGACAAAGGTGAATGGCATGGTGCCCTTCACACAACTCACAAGGATTGGTGATTTTACCCTACTTCTTAGGAGCTTTACCAGCACCAGTTGAAGATGTGCCCCCAACTTGACTCCTAGAAGCCAAAGGCAACGACGGATGACCATTAGACCATGCTTCAAGCACCTTGGGGATGCCAGGGCAATCTTGAAGAAGATGGTCTCCTATGCACAACATGCAGGGGAACTTGAATTTCCGTGGAGGGTTGGGAGGTTTATCAATGGAAGGCTTCTTAGGTGCAATAGCTGCAGAGCTAGCCTCTCCTTTATCTAACTTCTTCTTCTTTGTCTTCTTCTTCTTCTTCTTCTTAGCCACCTGGTTACTCGAATCTAGACTTTCACCAGGCGAAGTAGAAGAGGAGGACGCAGAAACAGGTGAAGAAGGGGAGAGGTCCACCTTGGAATCAACATGATGTTTTTCAGGTGGAGGAACTGACTGACCAGTAGCTGAGACATTCAGAACCACAGAGGTTGAGAACAACCAAACAAGAAACCCAACAATTAACCCAGGAAGGGACAACGTTGCCATATAAGGAGCACCAACATTTCCAAAAGGGGGAAAATGACCAGGATTCCCATCAGAGGGGATTCCTTGGTAGGTGAAATCTGGAAAAGTTGCCATCAACAACTCAAAACTGCACACGGGCTAAAAACCAAGGCACGCAATCAAATGGCCAACAAGCAAATTCTAACAGGGCGTGTGATCGCAGGTGATTTATTTTACCACATTGAAACTTAGAAACTTCACCGTTTCATGTTTTAAGAGTCGAGAAATGGATGAAAGGTGACTCTATCTCTTTTAGTTTTGAAGCAAGCATGAAAGGAAAAGCGCTTGATGACCTTTTCAAATTTAAAGAGTCAGAAAAGATCAAAATAACTACTCTGGAAATCTAGGCAAAAGGGTGTACCAGATATCCGTGAACTACAATATACACCTTGGTTTCAAAATGAAAGAGAAATCAACTAAGGACTTAACGTACGTGCAGACAATCTCCCCGAATGTTGTGTCCGGTGTATCACGAGTATAAGGCGGCAGACTCGGCTTCCTACGGATGAAGGATAGCAACCTAGTGGGGTCTCCCTTTATATACGCGACGGTACGGGGAGCACAAGTCCGTACTAGTGTTGTCTAAAGCCAAGAGGCCAACAATAGATACTAGTTTTAAAGACGCCAGAACACGTCTCTAGCCTAGACCTCTAAATATTTCGTTAATGTTTCAATGCCGCCTTAGGTAAACTGAATAAATTTTAATGTTGATCTTCAATTATGTCTCGGTTTCAAGGCCCTACCGGATGTCATATGACAATCTCCTATATGCAGCTATATGAGAAAAGAAATCTTTTCAATTCGATGAATGCTATCTAGTTAAAGGAAGAACTTCAAACAATGATGCAACAAACAACAACACTGTGAACGAAATTTTTCAAAACTAGATGACTTTCACTATCCAAAAGTATTCTAAAACATTCAACGATGCGAATAATGCAATGTAATCTATGCAAAATCCTCTTTTCAAAAAACTATGCAATTGTAATCTATGCACAATTTCCTTTTCCTTTTCAAATTATAAGAATGCACTCAGTGCATTTTTTGATGAAATGAGAATCTACTTAATGCATGCTTTAATAAAAGAGAATGCAATCAAAGCAATTTCCAGTTTTCAATCATTAAACAATGTAATCTAAGTTCAATGATGGATCTCAAAAAATACTTTTCAATGCAATGTGATCTAATGCATTTTAACGAAAAGCAAACTATGAGACGAAAACTAAAAGAACACAAATCTCCTTAATTAAGGATGAATGAAAAAGAGATGTAAACAAACACTAAGAATGCAATCGTTGTTTCAAACACTTTGTCAGGAAATCCCTCAAAAGGCGACAAGACATATGAGGTCAAACACAAAGAGGACTTCCAAAGCAAGAGATCAAAACAAGGCATTCATTCCCTTTTACATCAAAAAATCATGGAAATAAGACATTTCAAACAATGAGCAATGTAATCTATGCTCATAAAGTGAAAATACCGGAAGGGAAAGACACACTGGTGAAGGATTTAGGGAAAAAATCTCAATTTTCACACACCTTGAAATTGGCACTACTTTGGTAGGTGAAACTAGCGCCAACTGGCGCGACTTGTTCACTGACAACTAGCGCCAATGGCCAATTGGCGCTGGTTGCTAACTAACAACAAATGCCAATGCCTGAAAATGAAAAAATAAATAATTTCTCCCAACCAAGACCAAACTCACCACTTCAAGCAGAATCTCCAAGACTCAAATGAACCATGTAATCTAGGCTCAAAGCGAGACAAAGTGGAATTCAAATGAAGAAGAAGCCAATCACTCAAATAGCACAACAAAATGATAGACAACCACCAAACGAATGCAGAGAAGCAATCACAAGGTTGATTGAACAGATAGAAACCAAAAAATCCCATGGGAGGCTCGACACACTATAGCCCCTAGATGCCCTAGGGCTAGAATGTAAAATCGATAGAAACAGGCAAAAAAATAAAGGATGAAGGACACAGTCAGTCAAACAAGGCTCCAGAACACTCAAGCAGTCATAAAAATGAAACCAAACACACAGATCAAGCTCAGAAAGCTCAAAACAGAGTAAACCCTAGCACCTTGCAGGATTGGCGCAACTGTCAGGCAAAATCTAGCGCCAGAACAGGATTGGCGCGGGTAATACACTGGCAACATGCGCCAATGGGTGTGATTATCAGGCTAATGAGCATGCCAGTCGAGTTTACTAAGGAAAAATAAAAAAGAGCAATCTAAGAAACAGACTAGTGATGGTAAAGCCAAACACACAGAAAGAGCCAGCCAAAAAAGTTGATCAAGCAAGCAAAGTCAAGAATCGACCGAAAATACAAGACAATACTCCAAATCAATTCTCCCCAGCAGAGTCACCAATTTTTTGTAGAGGTAAATCCCCTCTGCGGACAGAGGCGATCCCTACTAGCCCAGATCGGGTCTAGCAACAATCATATCACGCTAAGGTGCAAGTTCCTAATTGCGGTAAACCAAATGGCGAAGAAATATTACCTTGAATCCAACGCTGTTGTTTGTAGAGAAGATGGCGCTCCCGTTTCCTTGCTCCAGCAGATCACAATCCTCTCGCTTGCTGCGATCGAACACCTGCACACACAAGAAACACGAAAAACACAAGCGTAAAACCCAATATATGCAATTATGTATCAGTCAGAGAGGACACAACTCATGATCATAATGAACAATATGAGTAGAACCATAACCAAACTTGCTTATCATTAATTCATACAAAGGAAAATACAAACTGGCTCTGACGCTGAATCTCCCTTCGGCGGGTCGTCAACAGAATATGTCTCGGTAAAGCTTGTCGGGGATGGGACAAGCCTCTCTCTTCGATCTTCAATCTCCTTGCTACTGATTTGGCTCTATGAGGATTATCAAGGTTCTTGCAACATTCTTTAGGCTATGAAGGCTCTTGGAGATTAGATTGCAAAGGAAAATGGCAAGCTTATATAGATGGTGGAAGGGGAGTTGGGATCCCTACAATCATGGAATTGGCCCTATCCTCGAGGAAGCTTCCATGAGAGGTGGAAAACCACTTCCTCTACATGGAGATTCGGAGCCAACCTCCCAACTCAATTTAGAGACCATTTCAGGAATTGGTTGGAGTCAATCTTCTGCCATTTATTTTTAAAAAACACTCCTTATTAAGCCTGGTGCGGGTGCGACTCTGGGACAGAGCACCAGTTGGCGCGCCCTCTTTGGAGGATTTGCCCCATTGGCACGGGTATAACACTGACAAGTCGCGCTAAGGATAAAAAGGCTATTTTTAGGGTTTTTCACAAGGAGTTGTCTTCAGGGGAATGAAAGTCCATGTTCAGCGGAATGCCATAAAAGTAGTTTTAGGTCATGTCACTGCTCACAGGTCATGAAATAAGCCCTCCAATGTGCGGGACGGGGGATTGCAGGGACGGTGAAAATTTTCTGTGTAACAAAAAGGTACCCCAAGGGCAGGTGAAAGTGGTACTATCCTAGTCTTCAGGGCTAATTTGAATCTGATTGTACCCACTGAACCCATCTAAGAAGGAAAATAACTTCTTCCCTGCAAGGCCATCCAAGATTAATTGTTCTATAAAGGGAAAAGGGAAATGGTCTTTCTTGGTGGCTTTGTTAAGTTCTCGATAATCAACAAAAATTTACCACTTTCCATTCTTCTTTGGGACTAGGAAAAGAGGGGATACCCACTCAGTGTTGGATATAGGATATATGAACCCTGCATCCAATAATTTCTGCAACTCTTCTTTGACTATTTCCTTTAGAGCCAGGTTCATCCTTATTTGGGGTTGTCTCACAAGATTTCATCCTTCTTTGATGTAAATGTGATGTCTACATACTGAAGGATTAACCCATTTCATGTCCTTGTAATTCCAAGCAAATGCTTCAAGATTTTCTTTCAAAAGCTGGCATGGCTACTTCTCTTCTTCAATCGAGAGGTTTGGGTTGATTTTCAGAGATATGGATGGGCCAAAATCAATAGCCTTGGTGGTTTCAGAGGTTGTCTCAGCTGAGTGCACTTCCATCCAAGGTTGGCTTTTAGACTCTTTGACTAAGGTTTCGAGAGGAGTGTTAGTGGAGGACTGGTTTTGAATGGCATGGTCGATGAGTTCATCTTCATCAAGCTGCCCCCCCTCTAAGAATAACATATACGGTACGCATAAGGGCAGTGTTATATAACTCATATTCTTCATCTTCCAGCCATATAGGGAGATCATGATCAATGGAAGGCTGGGCTGGAGGATATAACACTTGCTATTTAGACAAAGGCCCATTTTTTATAGTCATGTTTCTGGCCCGACAACTAATATAAGCATATGCAGTGGCTAACCAAGGTCTCCCTATGATGAGAGGATAACCATTAAACTTGGTTTTTGGTTGCAGGACCAGGAAATCTATAGAATACTCCCAAGAGTCAATTGTAACCATAACATCCTCAAAATTTCCTTTCGGAGTTATTGTGGACTGATCTGCAAGTTGCAAAACTGTTGTGGTTTTCCTTAAAGTCCCTTGGAGATTAAGTTTCAACATAGTTTCCTTGGTCATGATATTTATGACAACCCATAGATCAATAAGAGTGTTGGGGACTATGACACCATCTATATGCACATTAACAGTTGGACTACCAGGGTCCAAGTATTTTGGAAATATCACCTTCCCCAGCATTAGGTCAGACAATTGTCATACCACATTGATGGTGGGGGTATCTCTCTTCCTTCTCCCAGGTTTCTTGAAGCACTTTTCTTTGATGAGCCTATTGTAGATAGGGAGGTCCTTAATGGCCTGGAAAAGTGGTATCTTTACACACAAATTTTCCAATTCTCCCAGGAGTTAAGTCTCTTCTTGGGTGTGCTGACTAGGGTGGATCAAGCGCTTGGGAAAAGAAGGTTGTTGGATTTGAGTGTTATATTCTTCCTTTTCCTCCTCAACCTCTGCAGGTGGATATGGAGGATGGTTTTCTGGGAGTACTCTTCCTGACTTGAGATTAACCTCCTGTATCTCCACAGCATAAGCTAGATGGGATGTTTCTCCACTGGGAGCTTGCTGTGCCTGTCTGTAGTTTGGGTTCAGATTGGGCTATGAAGGTATAGGTAGCCTAGGTGGAGAATCATGAGTAAGTTGAGGTTGAGGTTGGGGTGGAGGCATTAGAGTAGGTAGTTGATTTTTTTGAGGCCTCCACCCTTGGGATGGATTGTTCCATTGAGGTTTTTGTGGAACAATTTGCTGAAATGGTTGGTTTACTGGCTGAGGATGATATGAAGGGTTGGAAGGCCAAGTAGGAGGTGTAGACTAGGATGAAGGAGTGGGTGTGTACCAAGGTTGCAAGGGTGCACTCTGATTGTTTTAATAGTAAGAGTAAGGTGCACCTTGCATAACTCTTTGATATGGCCGAGGGCCTTGAGGCCTTCTCTGGTTGATGAAATAGAGTTGCTTTGGCATTGTTTCCCTACCTTGATATATAGTTTTAAGTCCAGGTAAGGAGGGACATTTTTCTCTGGCATGAGTCTTTTCACAGAATAAGTAAACCTCTATGAAATTCAATGGACACTCATTTATTGGGTGCTTTCTAGTACATCTAGGACAAAATATGGCCATATATCTCTCTACTTCCTCTTGCTTCCTTTTGACCTGCTTTGTGTCCATTTTCAAAGCAAAGGTGTGCACCTTATCTCTCTTGAAGTCCTCTAGCATGTTTCCAATCTCATATTTTATGAAGGTGGAAGAGGAAGGGGTATTGGATGTACTTTGGCTATCTCTTCCCTTTTTCCTAAATGCCCTAGAATGGTTCCGGAAGACAGTTTTGATTGTTTCATAGAGTTGTTGGTAGATATCTCCTCTTGGTAACATATTCAAGGTTTCTATCATCTCTTCATTGATCCCTCGAAGAAGTACAAGTTTAAGTGAGTTGGGATCAAGAGTACAATTGGCTCTCTTATATTTCAATTGAAGCCTCTCTTCATAATCCTCTAGGGATTAATCAGGCTCTAGAGTCATCCTAAATATCTTATCCTTAGTTTCCTTGGACCTAAAGTAGAATTTGTACTTTCTACTGAAGGTCTCTTCCATATATGCCCAGGTAGTGATGCTATCCCCAGGCAGACCCATGAACTAGCGCAAGGCTGCATCCTTAAGGGTGGATGGGTATAGCTTCAAATTTTTATCATCAGAGGTGTAGTCATAAATCCTACAAAAAATATCATGAAATTCAAACATGAATGTGTGAGGGTCCTCAGAGGTAAGTCCATGGAAGTGTGGAAGAGTTGAGGGGCTAATTTTTTTCATCTTAGTTTCCCCATCTACCTCTCTTACGGGAAAGGCTCTTTGGATCCTAGCCATGGTTAAGATAGGGGAAGTTGGTCCCTCAGTTGTAACAAGGTATTCTTCTCCTTCCCCAATAGGATCCTAAAAATATTCAGAAGGCTATCCTAGAGGGGGTTCAATCTCACTGCCACTGAATAATAGTGAAGGGTGGCTAGGAGATGATGTGGGGGTTTTAGGTAAGATTTGTCTTTGGGTATTCCTATTCCTACGAGGCATGAAAATAAAATCTTTTTGAATTTTTTCAATATTTCTGAAATGACATGAAAAGAAAGGAAAGCAGAAAAGAATGCTAAAACAAAATCAAAACATCTATTAGACACCTCCCCGACAATGATGCCAAAAAGTGGTGAGCCCTGGTATTGCACCAAGAGTGCTGCAACTCCCAGAGGCTACCCTAATTTACTTTATCAACCCGAGGTTTGTACAAACTTTGAGGTGACAATGCTATATACACAAAAAATGCATTCCGTTCATGTAATCCTCTTTTGCTTTACGAAAGGGTGCTACTTCTAGGGGTTCTCAGTGAATTCTATCACACTTCAATGAAGCTAAACTAAATTGCAAAAAGAAAATGACAGAAATGAAACTAGTTTAATGTGCAGGAAGGAAATGACTATAAGGAACTAAATTAAATTGCTGAAAAGAAATGGTAGGAAGGAAACTAATTTAATTTTGTAGAAAATAAATAGTAGAAAGGAAACTAATTCTAACCCACACTTAACTTGGCCAAAAGACTAAATGCACTCTACTTACCCTATGATCTATCTACCATGCTTATATCCATGCAACTAGGCTATCAATGACTTAATTCTAATTAAAAAGAGTTAATTTGTAGCTTGGAAGAAGAAAAAGGGCTAAAAAGAGGCTAATGGGGGGTTTAACACATGAAACGAGGTTTGGAAGCAGAAAGAGGGGGTTAAACCCTTAGAAAATTTTATTATAATGTCAGAAATGACTTTGGAGTAGAAAGAACTCAAAAGTGCGATGGCGAAGTGCGATGGAGGACAAAAGCGGCTACGTGCGATGTCACAATCACAACTTCACAAGTTTAAATGGATAGCAGTAAGGAATTAACAGAATAAACTAAATTGTGTGAAGTACGAAGTGCGATGAGTGACGTGGCGGGTTGTGAATCGCAAGTTTAAATGGATAGCGGTAAGGACTTAACAGAATTAACTAAATTGTGCAAAGTGTGATTTACGATGCAGTGAAGGTTGTGGGTTAGGATCTGCAATGTGGTAAATTCTGCAAGATGCAATTTGCAATAGGTAAGATCCGCAGGATGCAATTTTCTATGGGGATGACGTGGCGGTGAAAAGAATAAGGGAAAAGTTACGGGATGCGATTTAAGATGGGGATGACGTAGTGGTGAAAATAACAAGGGAAAAGTTGTGATTTGTGATATGCGATGTTGCAATATCGCAATCGCAAGAACGAGCGGTAAGAATGAAATTAAAAGGTAAAATAGTGCGAAGTGAGATTTCACAATATCGCAATCGCAAAGAATGAAAATAAGCGTTAAAGGTAAAATCCAAATGTTGTGATTTGTGAAGTGTGATGTACGGTAGTGGGAATTTCTAGGAGGAAGGCGAAGGTCGGGTTTTCGATGGTTTTCAAGCATTTTTGCGTTAAACGAGTCCGAAGATGGTGACCGATAGAATGAAGGAATAAGGAAGGCAATCGATGAAAGACAACGATAAGTCTTCAAGGAAAAATGTAAGCGGCGTGAATTGCAAATTGCGATTTGTGATTTCACAATATCGCAATCGTAAGGAACGAGTGGTAAGTGTTAAAGGTAAAAGGTAAGTGTTGCGATTTACAAAGTGCGACGTATGGTGGTGGCAGAATCGAGGAGGAAAGGTGGAGGCCAGGTTTTTGGTGGGTTTGAATGGTTTTTCATGTGTTTTACATAAAAAGGTAATGCAGTCGTGAACGGAGAAAAACAAAGTAGTAAGGTTTGAAGGCTTAAGTGCGTTAGGAACAAGGGTAAGTACAACATTAAGGTGAGAAGGAAAGGAGGGGAATGGAGGCATAAAAGTAGTGCTCAAAAAGGAAACACACCTATGGATTATGAACGGGAAAAAAACATTAATGTATGATATAACAACGAAAGAAAGGCTTGGAATTGGTAACACAAATTCTTCCCAAAACTCAAACGGAAAGCAATTTTGGCCTATGGGAAGGTCTGCTCGACTTAAACTCTATTGACAGAGATGAGAGGGGGGAGAATTGACCACAGGTTTTGGGGTTTTTCCTCTATTTTACTATGCATAAGAAATCAAAACTACAATAGCGTAAAAGCTAAATATCAATGAAACTTATGAGAAGCAGATCTAACTTTAATGGTAGAAGAAAAACTAGCTAAATGAAAGAAAGAAAACGATAGTAACAATAGAGAAGTTGAGGCACATGGATTGGAACCTAACCCACAAGCCTAGCCCTATGAAACTTAAACCAGTCAAATGAAACCAGTATGCTCATTTCATAAAATAATAATTGGATACATCTCTGAAAGTTTGATCACTGAATAAAACAAAATGCTCAGTATATCACAATAATAGTTCTGAATGGAATCGAGACTAGAATAAAATAACTCTTCCTAGCTCTAGATATGATCTATTTATTCTACAAGGAAACTACCAACAACTCCCTATAAAATGGTGATTGAGTCCACTTGACCCCTAGTGAACAAGGATTGGGTGAACTTCCTCTTTGAGTTGCTTGGCTACCTCTGGAATTCGAATTGCTTGAGAGAATACTTGGGATCCTTCAACTGCCTTTAAGGGTGGAAAATCCTCCTATAATTCCTCTTTTCTGTCTCCTCCGAGTCTTTATGATAAAATCCTTATAAAAAGGATTAATAATTCATGATTTTCTGCACTCAACCTTATATTAGGCACTCAGAGTATGTTAGCCTTAATCACCACCTATACTAGCATCATAAAACAAAATAATAATAAAAATGCAAGAAAAGAAATCTAAGAAGGCAAAAAGGTGACTATTAACCCCTCCAAATATGTCTAATGACAGAGCTCATCAAAGACCGCAAAAAATCCTAAAATATAGCAAAAGATAATAATAAAAAATGTGAAATACGATGAAAGATGACGAAAGATCGCAAAATATGACGAAAGATCTTGCAAGACCGCAAAACAACCTAAAATATGATGATAGATATTGAAAGATGATAAAACATTATGAAAGATTATGAAAAATAGTGAAATATCACAAAACACGATGAAACATTGCGAAAGATAACAAAAATTCTAAAATATGAAGAAAGATGACGAAAATCACGAAAGATCGCAAAAGATGTAGAAAGATGATGAAAAATCATGAGAGATCATGGAAGACCACAAAAGATAATTAAATATGAATAAATATCACAAAAGATCGCGAAATATTGCGAAAGGTCATGAAAGATAATAGAATATAACAAAAGATGACGAAATAACATGAAATATATTGAAAGATAAAGAAAAACTACTATATATCTTAATAGATCATAAAATATGAAAAACGATCATGAAAGATAATGAAACATGATGAATGATCGTGAAGGATGACGAAAGATGACAAAAGATGACAAAAGATGGCAAAGCATCCTAAAATTTCACGAAAGATGACAAAAGGTCACAGAAGACCACAACACATCCTAAAATATAATGAAAGATGTCAAAAAATCACAAAATATCCTGACACATCGTGAAGATCGCGAAAAATGACGAAAGATTGTGAAAGATGATGAGAGATTGTGAAATTCTATGAAACATCCTAAAAGTTCATGAAATATCACAAAACACTGTGAAATATAATGATAGATTGCAAAACATCCTAAAATATCATGAAAGATTATAAAAAAATGCGAAATATGACGAAAAATCTCAAAAGATCAAGAAATATCACAAAATATTGTAAAAGATGATGAAACATGATGAAATATCGTGAAAGATGATGAAATATCAAGAAATTTTATGAAACATCCTAAAATATGATGAAATATCATGAAAGATAATGAAACATCATGAAAGATGATGAAAAATCATGAAATTTCATGGAAGACTACAAAATATCGCGAAAAATCATGAAAGATGAAAAAAATCACAAAAGATCACAAAAGATGATGAAATATGTGAAATATCACAAAAAATCCTAAAAGATGAAGAATGATCACAAAACACGGGGAAATAGCAAGAAAGATCACAAAAGACTTTGAAAAACCATGAAATACGACGGAAGATGAAAAGAGATGATGAAAGAACATGAAAGACCATAAAAGATAGCGAAGATCATGAAAGATGATGGGATATCAAGAAAGACTATGACAAATCCTAAAGGATTGCGAAAGATAAAAAAATATCGTGAAATATGATGAAACATAATGAAATATTGTGAAAGATGATGAAAGATCATGAAAGATGATGAAAGATCACGAAGACCACAAAAAATGATAAAATATGACGAAAGATGACAAAATTTCACGAAAGATCGTGAAAGATACTAAACCATCCTAAAAGATCATGAAAGACGATGAAAAAACGTGAAAGATGATGAAATGTTGCAAAATTCCGCAAAACATTCTAATAGATCACAAAATATCATAAAAGATCTTGAAAGATAATGAAAGATCGCAAAATATGACAAAATATTGTGAAAGATCACGAAAGATCACAAAACATCCTCAGAGATGATGAAAGATCTTGAAATATGATGAAATGTCACAAAATATGGAAAAAAATCACGGAAGCTCACGAAATACCACGCAAGATCCAAAATACCATGAATGATCACAAAAAATCCTAAAAGATTATGAAAGATGACAAAACTTATGAAATATTACAAATAATAATGATAAAATTACGAAATATCACGAAAGACCATAAAATATCACAAAATATGAATAATGATTCTAATAG
The DNA here is from genome assembly GCA_034641835.2 of Pinus albicaulis. Taxonomy (NCBI): domain Eukaryota; kingdom Viridiplantae; phylum Streptophyta; class Pinopsida; order Pinales; family Pinaceae; genus Pinus; species Pinus albicaulis. The sequence goes on along the minus strand of CM076579.1, from coordinate 904,690,236 downwards.
ATCGCTAAAAACTGAAAAAAAAAAAAAAAAAAAAAAAAAAAAAAAAAAAAAAAAAAAAAAAAAAAAAAAAAAAAAAAAAAAAAAAAAAAAAAAAAAAAAAAACTCAAAAGATGATGAAATATTGCAAAAGATGATGAACGCTCTTAAAATATGTTGAAAGATACAAAAATTCACTAAAGATGAGGAAAGATGATGAAAGATCAAGAAATAATGTGATATATCCTAAAAGATCGAAAAAGATGAAAATAAATCCTGAAAGTTGATGAAACATAATGAAATATTGTGAAAGATGGTGAAATATTTCAAAAGATGATAAAATATCACGAAAGATGATGAAATATCGTAAAAAATCCTAAAATGTCACAAAATATTACGAAAGATGAAAAAAAATCATGAAAGATCGCAAATGATATGAACTTAGACAAGAGCGCAACATAATACAGATATAACCATAAATATAGAGATGCAGCAGAAATAACACTTCATTTCATTAGTATCAAAGAACATAAATATGCTTACAAACATAATGGAAGTAAAATAGCTCTAATGATGGTTACTTATCTCTGAGAAGAGATGTGGTGGTTACATGCCTCTAAACTGTGTTACAATGAGGCTCGGTGGCATGGATTTTTATCATTGAGAACCAATGAGAAACCCTAAACATCCAAAAACCTAACCCTAGGAGATGAAGCGCCAAAATCCTATGGGCCCCGTCGGGGTAAGTTGGAACGTCAAATTCCCGGGCTCGTAACTTTAGCATACGATCTCTATTTGGCTATCATAATACCTCATTTCAAAGTTCTCAAAGAAGAGGTTGGAAACGAACTGGGATACAAATTTGGGACTTTTCGGGTCTCTCCTTTTTCCGTAAAAATGTCTTTGAGTCCTTAAAAATGGCTCTGAAGTTTGGAAACCGAAAAACTATCAAAAATAGTAAATTGTGCTACAATTAAGGAAACTAAAAAACTAAAAGAAACAATGGTGGGGATCCAAGTGGAATAGGCAAGTGGCCACCAATATCCACCTGGCTCAGCGAAAGATGTGAAACATCCTAAAATAGCGTGAAACATTATGAAAGATCGTTAAAGATGATGAAATATTGCGGAAGTCTGCAAAACATCCTGAAACATCGCAAAAAATTGTAAAAGATGACGAAATACCGCAAAACATCCTAAAATATCAAAAAATATGACGAAAAATCATGAAACATCGTGAAAGACCACAAAAGATTGCAAAAAATGATGAAATATGATGAAAGATCGATAAAGATGTTGAAACATCAAGAAAGTCTACATAAATCATAAAAATCGCAAAAGATGATGAAAGATGATGAAAGATCGTGAAATATGGCAAAAGATTGCAAAATATCGTGAAAGGCATCAAAAACCCTAAAAGATGATGAAATGTAGCGAAATATGATGAAAAATCATGGAAGATCACGAATACCATGAAATATCATGAAAGATTGCAAAACATCCTAAAAGATGATGAAAGATGATGAAAGGTGACGAAAAATCACGAAAGATCGCAAAACATAATGAAAGAGGATGAAAAATCACAAAAGACTTCCAAAATCGAGAAGGATTAAGAAGTATCACAAAATATCGTGAAAGATCATGAAATATCATGAAAGATGACAAAAGAAAACAAAAGATCATGAAAGACCACAATAGATGATGAAAGATCAATAAACACTACAAAAAATCCTAAAAGATCACACAAGACGATGAAAGATTGAAAAGGTCCACAAAACATCCTAAAAGGTCACGAAATATCGCAAAAGACCACACAAGATGAGAAAATATTGCGAAAGATCATAAAAGATTGCAAAAAATCCTAAAATATGATGAAAGATCACAAAAAATGATGAAATGTCACAAAAGATGGAGAAAAATCACGATAGACCACGAAAAGGTCACGAAGACCATGAAATATCACAAAAAATCATGAAAGATCACAAAACATCCTAAAAGATGACGAAAGATGACAAGAAACATGAAAAATCACAAATGATGATGAAAAAATTACAAAATATCACGAAAGACCTCAAAATATCAGAAAAGATGAAGAATGATTACAAAAGATTGTGAAAAACCACAAATATGACAAAAGATGATGAAATAACACAAAAATGATGAACGGCCAAGAAAGATGATGGAAGATGACAAAAAATCCTAAGAGATGAGGAAAATTGCAAAAGATCATGAAAGATAAAGAAAAACTGCGATAAATCCTAAAAGATCCAAAAATATGAAAAAATATCATGAAAGGTGATGAAACATATTGAAATATTTTGAAAGATCATGAAAGATCATGAAAGATGACAAAATGTCACGAAAGATGAAGAAATACTGCAAAACATCCTAAAATATCATAAAAGATAACGAAAGATGACAGAAAATCACAAAAGATCACAAAACATGTGAAACATCCTAAAAGATCGTAAAACACGATGAAAGATTGAAAAAATAAACAAAACATCCTTAAACATCATGAAATATTGTAAAAGATGACAAAATACCACAAAACATCCTAAAATATCATGAAAGATGAAGAAAAATCACAAAACATTGTGAAATATCAAAAAATATTGGAAAAAATGATGAATTATGACAAAATATCAAGAAAGACATTGAAACATCAAGAATGTCCACAAAAAATCGTAAAAGATCGCAAAAGATGAAAAAAATCACAAAAGATGATGACATATGACAAAAGATCACGAAAGATGATGATAGATTGCAAAAGATCGCGAAATACAACAAAACATCATAAAATATGATGAACTATAGTGAAATATGATGAAAAATCATGAAATATTCTGAAATGCCATGAAATATTTCAAAACTTCCTAAAATATGATGAAAGATGACAAAAAATTACCAAAGATCACAAAAGATGACGAAATATGATGAAAAATCATGAAAGGCCACAAAAATATTGAAACATGAATAAAGATCATAGAATATATCATGAAAGATCATGAAATATGACAAAAGACGATGAAAGATCATGAAAGACCGTAAAAATGATAAGAGATCAATAACCATTGTGAAATATCCTTAAAGGCTGCAAAATATGAAGAAACATGGTGAAAGGTGACGAATGATCGTGAAATATCACGAAAGATAATGAAAGACTGCAAAACATCCTAAAATATCACAAAAGATGACAAATGGTCACGAAATACTGGAAAACATCCTAAAATATGACGAAGATCACAAAAAATCATGAAAGATGACAAAAAATCACGAAAGATTGCAAAAGATGACGAAAGATGATGAAAAATCTTGAAAGATCATGGAAGACCACAACAGATCATGAAAGATGAAGAAATATCACAAAAGACCGTGAAGGACCATGAAAGATCACGAGAGATGGAAAAATATGATGAATGAACGCAAAAGACTAAAAAAGATTGTGAAAGATGATGAAAGATCACTTAAGATGACGAAAGATCGCAAAAAATCCTAAAATGTCATGAAAGATCATGAAAGATGACAGAATGTCACGAAACACTGCAAAACATCCTAAAATATGATAAAATATCACAAAAGATAATGAAAAATGATGAAAATTCACAAAAGATTGTGAAATATCACAAAACATCCTAAAAGATCGTGAAAGATGATGAAATATTACAAAATATTGTGAAAGTTCTTGAAACATCCTGAAAGATTACAAAATATTGTAAAAGACCGCAAAAGATGATGAAAGATTGTGAAATTCTACAAAACATCCTAAAAGATCACGAAAGATTGCAAAAGATCACAAAAGACTGCAAAACATCCTAAAATATCACGAAAGGTGACGAAACATCGTGAAAGATGACAAAAAATCATGAAAGATGATGAAAGATCGCAAAAGATCGCAAAAAAATGATGAAAGATGATGAAAGATCGATAAAGATGTTGAAACATCAATAAAGTCCACGAAAAATCGTAAAATATCTTCAAAGATATGAAAGATGATGGAATATTACAAAAGACTGCGAAAGAGAAGAAAACATCCTAAAATTTGATGAAATGTGGCAAAAGATGATGAAACATTAGGGGAATTTTGAGGTCTAAAATGGGCCTCCAAAAATGTACAAAAAAATAAAATTTATAAGAACCAATAGGATTGAAGATGATGATCTCAACCATGGGGGATGATTCACCAATTTTTAAGTAAAAGGGTAAAAATATTAAAAAATAATAAAATAATAAAATAACTTTTTCAACTTGTATTTTTAACTTGTCTCCCAAATATTTTACTCATTTGTCGAGTGGGGGTACTTGTTGAATGAAAAATTTAATTCCTCATCCAATGAGTACCCATGTTGCATACTTTCGATGGACCTTACTACACGAAAAATTAGAAATACATAAAAAACGTAATTACAATAACGTTTTTCATCTATTTCTCATTTTTCATATAGTAAAACCCATCAAAAGTGTTCAACATGGGTACTCCTTGGATGAGGAATTAAATTTTTCATCCAACGAGTACTCTCGCTTGAAATTTGAGTAAAAACTTTGGGAGATAAGTTGAAAAAGTAGTTTTTTCTTTTTTCCTTCTAAAATTTGATGATGTAGTAAAATCTTATTTTATTATTTCCACTATTATTTTATAATTTCCTTAGGAGACCCCTTTTAGACGTCAAAATTCCCCTAATGAATCATGAAAGATCGTGAATACCACGAAATATCATGAAAAATTTCAAAACAACATAAAAGATGACAAAAAATCATGAAATATCGCAAAGTATGATGAAAGATGATGAAAAATTATAAAAGACCACAAAAATCGTGAAGGATTAAGAAAGATAAAAAAATATCATGAAAGATGAAAAAATACAACAAAAGATCATGAAATACCATGATAGATGATGAAATATCAATAAACACTACAAGAATTCCTAAAATACTGCAAAAGATGATGAAAGTTTGGAAATTCCACAAAACATCCTAAAAGATCACGAAATATCACAAAAGTCTGCGAAATATCACGAAATATCGTGACATCTCACAAAAGATCGCAAAACATCCTAAAAGATGATGAAAGATCTTGAAACATGATGAAATGTCATAAAATATGGCGAAAAATCATGGAAGTTCACGAAAGCACAGGAAATATCACAAAATATCATGAAAAATCTCAAAGCATCCTAAAAAATGATGAAATATGACAAAAAATCGTGAAAGATCACAAATGATGAGGAAACAATTACAAAATATCTTGAAAGAATGAAAAATATCACAAAAGGTGAAGTAAAATTACAAAATATCTTGAAAAACCACAAAAGATCATGACAGATGATAAAAGATGATTTAATATCACAAAACATGATGAATGATCTTGAAAGATGACAAAAAATCACGAGATGGGGAAAATGACGAAAGGTCAATAAATACTGCGATAAATTCTAAAAGATTGAAAATGATGGAAACATATCGTGACAGGTGATGAAACATAATGAAATACTGTGAAATATAATGAAAAAACACGGAAGATCACAAAATATGACAAAAGGTGACGAAAGACCGCAAAACATCCTAAAATATCACAAAAGATCGTGAAAGACGTTAAACATCCTAAAATATCATGAAAGATGATGAAATATTGTTAAATATGATGAAAGATTGAAAAAGTATACAAAACATCCTAAAACATCACGAAAAATCTCAAAAGATAACGAAATACCACAAAACATACTAAAATATCATGAAAGATGACAAAAGATCGCAAAAAATGATGAAAAATCATGAAAAATCATGAAACATCGTGAAATGTCACAAAATATTGAAAAAAATGATGAAATATGATGGAAGATCGAGAAATATGTTTAAACATCAAGAAAGTCCATGAAAAATCATAAAATATCACAAACAATGATGAAAGATCATGAAAGATCATGAAAGATGACGAAATATTGCAAAATATTGTGAAATACAACAAAACATCCGAAAAGATGATGAAATGTAGCGAAAGATGACAAAAAATCATGAAAGATCACGAAATACCATGAAAGATCATGAAAGATAACAAAAAATCAAGAAAGATTGCAAAAGACGACGAAAAATGATAAAAAATCACGAAACACTGCAAAAATCGCGAGAGATAAATAAATATCACAAAAGATCATGAAAGATCAAGAAAGATGACAAAAGATGATGGAAAATCATGAAAAACTACGAAATATTAGAAATATCAATAAAATCTCCGAAAAATCCTCAAAGATTGCAAAATATGAAAAAATATTGCGAAATATGATGAAAGATTCCGAAAGAGGATGAAATATTGTGAAATATCATGAAAGGTAATGAAAGAGTGAAAAAAATCTTGAAATATCAACAATGGTAACAAAAGACTGCAAAACATTCTAAAATATCACGAATGATGACAAATGGTCACGAAAGACTGCAAAACATTCTACAAGATGACGAAAGATCACAGAAGATCACAAAAGATCATAAAAGATGAAGGAAAAGCATGAAAGATTGCAAAATATGCTGAAAAATCATGAAATATCATGGAAGCCCACAAAATATCACAAAAGAAGAAGAAATATCACAAAATATCATGAAGGAACATTGAAACATCATTGTAAATTCTAGTTTAAGCTTTAGATCTTCTGTTACTTTCTTTTCAGAACACTTCACTGTCTCTTCATTCAACCTCTTGTTGATTTCTTCGTATCTGTCTACGCATTTCTAAGGACTCTTCTTCTTCTTATTTCGCTTTTAAGAACATCTCAGTTTTTCCTTCACATCTTTCTTGATTTATATTGTCACAGTCATCTAACAGTAGCCAAGCTCTCATACTGAAATGACGCAGGCAACTCTCAAGAAACCCATAATCACACTCACTCAACGTACTACAAAATGGTATCTCGCATTTGCCTAAAATTAAACCTCAATACTGTTCGATTTTCACATTGGCTATTAATCGAAAATAATTATAGACTTCCGTATTCGTATTTAAAATCCCCGCGTTTGCATTCAATTCTTAAATCCAAAAACTTCCATACATATGCGCTTTTTTTATTCAAAGGTATTGTTGCCCCATACAACAACACATCCATCGCCACCTACGTATCATATGGCTATTTGTAACTGTAATTTGACCCACAACGACAATGAAATTTTGAATGAACGGTCTCAATGGGTTCTCAACACCTAATAAACACCTTTTGTTTCATTTAACCAAAACTTCCTTGAATCGTACTTTAAAAAATACCTTTTGATTTTTCCGATCCCACTATACTCTTTAGTCGACTTCACAAGTTGATATTAAACACCTTTACAAACAAAACTGTATATTTATGCCATTTTATCCGATTGATTTAATGTACCAAAGACATTCTAAATTGCACCTTCGTATACTAATTGCCTCGTGATTTGATGAGTCGCACTTAACGTTATAATGAAACCCAAATGAACTCTTTCATACCGATAACAACTCTTTTCAAACATATATTTCTGAATCAAGCTTTCCTCGTACATTTAATTGCCATACACTAGACCATGTTACCGAATATGACCAATGCTAACATTTTTCTTCGTATTCTATCGTCATACTGCGATATGACAATATCTTCGATCTAAAACCCTAGCTACACATACAGACTCGACACTGTACGAAGTTGTTCGTATATAACTTTAACTGTCGCAAAGCTCCGTCGTATGATTACGCTAATTCTTCTTGCTAATAGGTCACGTAACACACAAATTCAACCATGTATCTACCTTAAACATGGAATTTTATCGTTGAAATGAAAACAGTTTTCCCATTTCATCAATTTCACAATCATACGATACTCATATTCCACCATTTTTCATTCGATGTACACAAACTATAATCGTATTCAAAGAATGAAATGAAAGTTCCTGCCTCTTCTCCGCTTCTCCAAAGTTTCGATCCGATCCAGCTGAAACGGAGATTTTCAAATCGAAGACACTCGATTCATCACTATCCACAACAATTTCCATTTGGACTTACGTACCGATGGCAATTTTCCGAATTGAATTGGTAAATTAATTTAACTCGCTCCATTTGCCCACAAAAGTCTTTCATGCCATATTACTCGTTAAAATACTTTTCCAATTCACTTAATTTAACAAAACTAGGTTTACCAACATGAAATTCACAATAATTGAGATTAAAAAAACACAATTAATAAACTATTTTAAATCGAATGCACATAAAACAATGCTCGACATCCAGCTTATCTATCATACACCACACAACACATTTTTATTCAATAATATTGAGAAACAGAGTTCAGCCACATGCCTATTAGCACAAGAAATTGACTGTCACAAAACAATTATTAATACTTTCTTGAGCCTCGCTTCTCCTAAAACCCACACACCATTCTGCTGTAGCTGCCTCCACACAAGTAACCTATTCTAGTTCTACCATTTCACCCCCCGAACTTCCCACACCCTCTCTCGCTTCTTATCAACTTAACAGCAAGACTAATTTTCCATCACCCAATCTTCGGTTTTCTAGGAAAGTAATGTAAATCGCTATTTCTAGCTTCTCAACACACCTATACAAACAATCTTATCACTAATCTAAATAAGATGTCCGATTTATTACAATTCTAAAACTATTTGAGGGAACTAACCTTCCCAAAGAAATCGATTTTAGACCAACAAGAATAATTAATGATTTAATTCAACAACATGTGGACAAATCTCCACATTGTCAAGCAATGTCGATGCTCCTCGCATCAACACTTCTTTTCTATTCATATCAAAGAACAGAAAATAACACTATCATTAAAAGGGGTAAACTAACACTAAAGACGGCACACTTAACTATTTAATTTAACAGCTCAAAAGGACAAGTAAGCCAGTAACATTTTCATATTTTTAGAGTCAAAACAGCTTAAAATTAATCCCCTAGGGGGTTCCTTTTTCATTTATTTTCATGAGTCCGTAAAAAGTGATTAAATTCACCTTCAGCTATTCACCATCGATTGAATTTAATCCATAATATAAATTTACCGCACATGCAAACATGTCATAATGACGAGAAAAATAAAAATATAGGTGCATACCAAATGAAAAAACATTTTTTTAAAATCAAATATGGGTAAAAGTTCTTTTAATAACCAAAAGTCAAAAAAATAAAAATCGTTTTTAATTATCCTAATTTCACTATACCTTTCCATTTTTATTTTAATTTGTGTGCCTTCGTATAACCCAGCTCCTTAACACGATTTGTAGTTTGGTGTTGTTGGTGGTAATATTCCCTTCTCCTTTGCTTGCATTTCTATTTTTGCTGTGTTTTTTATTCATTTGTTGCTTATGTTATGATCCCTTTTGAAAATTGTGCCCTTTTTAAGTACTGTATGGTTTCACTTATCTGTCCTGCTGTTTCCTCCTTACTCCCTACCAAAGGCGTGAAAATTAACATTTTAAACACACGTCATGCCGAGTACAATTTTAATTTGTGAAATGCTCAATTTACCAAAGAATTGCCAATTTTTCTCCATTGAAGATGTATAATGCTTTATAGAATTAATTTTTTAAGAAACTTATGTAATTGAGGAAATAAAGGGGCTGGAGGTTGAGGACCGAGAAGCAGAGCAAGATCCAAATTGTATAAGGGAAATCTCAGTCAACGACCTCACAAAATATTCGGACAATCGTATCGCAGGTCCCATGGACTTATTGCAAGAGGTTGGTATATGGTGGATGTAGACTGTTACACACAGACCATGACTTAGATATTGATATTTCCAATATATATTTCACTGTTTATTCTGTGATGGGACCCACACCGCCACTTTGATTCATACTGTTAGAGAGAGTACAGACATGCACTATCACAGACATTGTAGTGGTGGGGTATTCTTAAAGACCCAGGAGGAAAATCGACATAAAACCACCACAAGGTCAGAAAGGCTGGGGCCACAACACAGCTTGTTGGTAAAAGGCAGGCCCAACAGACAACAGTGCTCAATTATGGGTGTCGGGCACGGTTTCACCAGCCAGCATTATGGTATGGATGCTGTCACCTGTATCAACTCACCAACAAGGGGAAGAAAGAATTTGTATCCTGAGCTCAAATGATCCAAGAGACCTTTCCTGAGAGGGGTGACAACGTTTATGCTTCCATGGATAGAGGTGGGACCTCCCAAGTAAGAGAATCCATGGCTTCAGAGATGGAGCGAGATGATGCTCGCCATGGTGGTGGGGAAAAAAATGTCATTCCTTCCTGATTCTTCGAGGACTGCAGCCCATCATGATTAATGATTAGCATTATCTGTGTGAGCCGTATTTTAGGGACACCCAAATATTCTCTCCACCGTGATGATAGTGGACACATTTGAATAAGTTTTTTAAAGTTTTTCAACATTTTATTTGTTATTATATTGTACCTAGAATATAACTTTATGAATATTAATCACAGAGTATTGGAGTTGTGTGAGTGTTTGCAGTTATCTTAGCAGTTGCAGATGAGTGGTTTGACAGTGATGTGCTTTTTACGATGAGGATGCTGTCCCCATAGTTGAGTATACAACTTCCAACATGAGAGGCGTACCAGAGTTATGCTCGTCGATGATATCCCATTGTGATATCGCCGTAGACAATAATGGCGGGGGTTTTAGCTCAATCTCTGCCACCCATAGGTCGAGGACGAGTTAAGCCGCATATTACCACCACCTGCGCAGATAGATATTCCCTCATTTATTCCTTTTGACCGCACTTATGTAGGATCAAGAACATATGCAACTAAACATGTGATTTTTGAGCATATTGATGTAGCACAGCTTTTGCTGCATTTGACATATATATATATATAATGTTATTTACCCATGATGATGTTTTTGGTTTTTACATACATAAATCGCTTAGCATACAATTAGCTAATGTACTGCCGCAATGGCTTGTACGTTCCCGTAATATGTTGATAAGTAATGTAATAAAAATTTCATTCCAATACTGAACAGATACATGCGAATATTTGAGGGCTTATTATTGAATAGCCACATTCAAATGTAAGGGCACAATGAGTCATGAACTGAGTTTAAGTCAAATCCAAAGCCCCATGCATACCCAAGATCAGAAACTTCCCAGATAACAGTTTGATAACCACACCTATATTCGACAATGTTGTTATTTGTCGGACCTAACCATATGCCTCCTCAAAATTCAAGATTAACTCGCCATTAGATAAACAATACCCATAATAGAAGACACAAGTTTTTCAGGTAATGACCATAGCCATTAGAAATCCCAAAATGCAACAGAGCGACACCATGTCTCAACTCAAGAAACAGAAAATACAGAGAAACATATCCTAAAAGAAAAATAATCACACTAAAAATATATTTGCACACAAAATGAGTAAAAACACACTAATGAAAAGTATTTATGCCAAAATCGTGTTAAATAATAATTTGAGATAGAGCTCATTTCTGGTGGCTCAAACTAATCGATTCCATTCAGTCATCAACTCAGGCACTCTTTCCAACACTTCTTTAAATGATAAAGGGCCCATTCCACATTGCCCGAGTTTCCCAATCCTCAAACTTTATCGAGCTTCTACTCATAAACAAGACCAAGTCACCTTCACAAAAACACAGTCACATATTTAAGTACTGTGCTCAATTAGTTTCTTCGTAGCCTGGAATCAAAGCAACAATTGGGTTTCTCACGTAGACGTTTGAGATAAAGCAACTATTCGTCTTTCTGGTGAGGCATTGGTGAGGAATACGACAACTCAATTTAAAAGAAGTAGTTCTGCGACCAACGGGAGCGTGTCTCTGTAGAATTACAGCACCACTTGGAATGGTAAAATACAATTGAGCTGATGAAATTGCAGGAGTGCTCACAAAGCTGAAACAACATAAGATCTAATTTCGTTTATGCATCCCATGGTTCTTCGAATCATCGTGACCAAATTTTTTTTTTAACGTACTTCAACTCGCTATTCGTCATGATAGTATGATCGTGAGTCGTCGTGACGTAAGCCCAACCAAGTAAGCTTTTTCATCACATAATCTCAAAAAATGAGTAGCCATTGCCAGTACTGTGCTATTAATAGGTCACCTAATTTAGACAGGACATGGTTAAAAGAACAGTTTTATTTTTACCTTTCAACATCATATGTATGGGTGTCTTTTCTGGGCCCACTTAGTGAACAATCGCACACAACGACAGACAACCATGCCCCCCCTGGCTGAGCGCAGGGCCACTGTCATAAAATCAATACCCCATTTTAAAAGGGTTCATTGTGAATAAAATGGGTGTATGGTCATTCCAAAAGTGACCATAGACAGTTTGGAAATTTGACATTTTTTAGCAACAAAGATGTAGTCCTTGGAAATGGACAAATTCAAAAATAAACTCGCGTGCGTAATATTTTATAGTAGAGTAACCGAACATATGACCTCAACATGTCCCTTATGTGATAGTCATTTATAAATTTTCATTTTCAAGAGTCAAACATTGAAGAAGGATAGAATTTACACCAATATGATAAAGGGTATCCCAAATAATGACATGAGACCAGTGATTTCAGCTCTCGCTCGCAGTGAGACAACTTAAATGAAAAGTTTGGGTCCATAGATAGATAAAGGATATCGCCATACCATATCAAGAGCATTAATGAGAAAGAGTGATTTCATGGAATAAAATCAAGAAATAGTCATGGAATCAGAGATGAAGAGCACAACTCAACTCAACAAAAGCTAGTGATTTCTTCGATTTAGCTGAAAATTCTCTAACCAAATTTACAGATAAAATTCATTTAGATTATTTTCTCTCAAGCAAATCAAGTGAGCTGGAGCAAATGCAAGTTAAAATAAATTTTTGTGTTTTTCCTGACATTTGAAGGTAAATGTGTTGGAAAACACAATAAACCGCTATGTTGCAGCCATATGAGTGTAAACACCCCTCAACATGAACATATTGTGACCATGGTATATATCATGCCCATCCTTATCATCATCATCCTAATTACACAATGCAAACAAACATGGTATGCTTAACATAGCAATAATCACTTAAAATAACTGTGGGATGCAAAAAATACACACTAATGAGAGAGTCAGAGTTTAAAAAATTGAAAGAAGGTTGGAGACAATTGTCCCAAATAAAATGGAATCATTTTTTCTTAAAGAAACAAGTAAACTTAGAAAGCCTGCCTAATTTGGCAATAAAACTTACAAGAGAATGAAGCTTTCCCCATGGCAAGATCACAATGATGATAGAAGAGGAGGAAAGAGAAATCGATAGATAACTTCACTAATGGCCCTAACCGTATCTCTTCCTTACAAACCAAAAATCCCAAGAGATGACCAAAGAGCTGAACAAGACAATAATATGAGACTAAATTAAATATTGTAGTTTTGACAACGAAGAAATATCAATCAAAGAAGGAGAGGGTGATCTCACGCTGAGAATGAGAATAAACACCCAGACAGCGCCTGAATAGCATTTACATCCCAAATGTACAGGGACATAGCTCGCTATAAGGTACACCAGGTTCTTTCTGTGCCAAAAGGAGCTTTTTAATGAAAATTTCCATGAGTGATAAACTTGTCTTATGTTGATGATGCAGAATGTTAATATGTTTAGGGGAATTTGGATTGCAGCTCTTCTTCCTCTTATTTCACTTTTGGAGACCATCCCACTTGCCAGGAATGAACGACGTTAAATTTCTGTGAGAAGCTACCAAGATTTTAGAATTATTCAGAGTGGAAAGTCTATATTGAAGCAGACTTAGAATTTGAAGAAGCTTTTGGAGTACTTTATGTTGTCATTGACTTGATAACACCATGTAAACTTAAAAGGAATATTTTCAAATATGTATCCTATTTATTATTTTCCTTCATGGAATTCGGTAAAATATTGTATAATGTCCCGTACTAGGAACTAAACTACATTCAGATATGTAATGCGATGTGGCCTATTCTTCCATATATGTATCCACCCATAGCAATATCTTTTGGAAATTTCAGAATAAATGATTTAGTAAACTATTTGGTGACAGCCACTCAGGGATTTTAAACTGACTGTATCATTCATCTCTATTCCACGATCATATATGTAGTATTTAATTAACCTAAATATACAAGAGGTGAGTTTGCTCACAATTATAATATTAAACCAATGTGAGCATTCGATCATATATGAATTTCTGATATCTTGAAATGTATAGTTCAAATGTATAATTTATGTTACTATCGCCCCATTAATGCAGCAATTTATTATTGTAGAATTTGAACAGAACTATCTACCCAAGAATTAGAATAGAACAATAAATGGCATGATGACGTGAGATTAGGACTTCTCAAGATTTCACCCTTCAAATGGTAGGGGAGATAAACTTAATCTTAACAGGTTTAACTGAGCTAATGCACCTGTGTTACTGGAAGCCAGCTCAAAGTCTTGAAAACCAAAGCTCCACCCAGCCAAGAAGCAGGCAATTCTGAACACTGTATGATAGCAGAAACTGTAATTTCCTGTCCTGCATGTCACATGACGCTTCCCACATTGTAATGATATTGAACATCAAAACCAAATTGCCCCACTATTTTTGAAAGGGTATTTGTCATGCAGTAAAAGGTCCTTATTGAGGCCACTTTGGTAGGGTCATTGTTGAAAGCTGATGAACATAAAACCACAAGAAGACGATATGGCCCCTATCGTGTTTGGATGAGGCGCTCTAATGCATGTTGAGGATTAGGTCATTGGCCGGACATACATCTTATCGGCAAATCTTCAATGCATACGTCATTTTTTTTTACTACATTCTGCTTAGCTATTAAACAATACTGCGCCCAACAGTGGCAAAGTTGCTAAAATTTTCTTCCTAAAAAGTTAGAGGTTAGGACCATATAATTTCAGACCATCTTGTGGGATTAATCATATGACCAACAATGATTTTCGCTTGTTGCACACAGTTTTTTGATGTTCATTGTCGAATACCTAAAAGGTACGCTTGGTCGTTGGAACATATGTTGTTGATATACATTTGAAAAATCGTTAAAGATTACAAACACTAGTACAAAATGGTTGCACTAGTTACTAAAAACACGTAACTTGCATATAAATATCATTTTTCAGCCATGACCGCTAATAATTGATAAAAGATTCATAATGTTTCAACTTTGGTCGTTTGTTTAACAATAATTGCTATTCTAATTTTTTGTTGTTCAGTTGTATATTTACCGATTTGACTAATTCACCATTGATTTAATATTAACGGACATTGATTTAATGTTAATTTAATTGATTTGGTCAATAATTGCTTAAATGACCAAATATATTACTATATGATCACCTGAGAAAACCAATTAATGACCAAAGAAATATGACCAAAATGTTGGTTGTGTTATAAAATACTGTAAATTAGCTACTAATAGTCATATATATGCAAATTTTAGTCATCGTTAGAAACCAATTAATGACTGAAGAAATATGACTAAATTTTAGTCGTGTTATAAGATACTGTAAATTAGCTACTATTAGTCGTATATATGCAAAATTTAGTTGTCATTTGTAGTCACAAAATTATCATTTGCAGTAGTCATTTATTCATTATATAAACGACTAATTTAGTAGTTTATATTCATTTCATTTACTTTCATTAATAATCATTATAAATGACTAATTTAGTCATATATTCATTTTAATTGTGTTCATCATTAATCAATATAAACTATTAATTTAGTAGTTTTAAATTGATTGTGTTTATTATTAATCAACATAAATTAATTTGTATGATTTTAAAAATGTCATACAATGTGCATGTTCATCTAATATGAAAACACGAATTCACATATTTTAATCACAATACTAAACAATATCAAGTGCAACTATAAATAATTTCAACCACATAAATTATATTGTATGAAATGTTAAAGTATTACAATATGATTTTCCAACTTAATATTAGTTGGACTACAATTTACACATGAAATTATGTTTCATCACTTCAAAAATTATCGTTGTGTTTTGAAGGCATTGTAGGTGAATTCACCAACTCTAAAGACTTGACCATCAGTATTTATATGTGTCTTATGCGGGATATTGGCTCTAAGAGTATCACTAGACCAGTTCTCCTCTCTCTCTTTTTGCATTTGTCACTCCAATGTTATTGCTCCCCTCTTTTTTCAATTCATGCTTCTTACCATCAATATTGTGTTCATTCTATGAAAACAAAAGAAGATACAATCCACAGTGTAAAACATGAAAAACAATGAACACTATAATATAAACTAAATTAGACTATCAATAATTTATACTACATATACCTCAACACCAGAAGTGTCAAAGCCATTTTTCTCCATACAATTAAGAAACTTGAACAAATTATCTTCATTGTGGCGATAATTGCCACTATAATATGGCTAGATAACCTGTATAAACAAAGCAAATAAAATATCACCATATATAGAAAAGAACACCTTAGTGACTTAGTATTAAAATTTCAAGGAAAGCTTAGGAACAATCATGTCAACTAAGTTATATGCTAAAAAGCTCAAGCTATAGATAAGTTGTGAAAACAAATAATTCGAGGTGTGATGTTTAATCCCTGTCACTTTATTCACAACAACATTTCATTTTCTAACGCATGAACTTAGTCAAGTATATGAACAACATGTACTCAAATAACAACATGAAAGTAGCTTTTTCTGATAGTCATGAAAATATTTTTAACACAAAATAGCTATAAAGATTCCAATAAATATAGTGTAATACTAATTTCATCTTCAAGCTTTGGTTGTTGTTTAAATGGACATGGTACTAATTATTTTCAATTTCATAGTTAAAAGACAAAAGAAAATCAAAATAAGCATCCAAAATACAATAAAACAATAAAGAAAGGATATCATGGAATGGAAATTGCATTTATAAAAAATTTGTTACCTGTCCACCAATGTCATGTCTGGCATTCCTAAAGAATTTTCTTGCCCAAAATAACCATGAAGTGAAATAATCACAACATTAAAAACCATAGGAATTCCTACTAGAAACATTTCCAAAGTCGATGGCTTAGGTGTCTAAGCAATCTCTAACAACGAATGAACCATATCCAAGACGTGATATGCATCGTCTCCTCGTCGTTTTTCTAATCACATTTCCTGTAACCTGCCCACCACAGAGTCAAGTAACAATCAAACAAAGACATTGACATTTGTTTTTATCTTTTATATCTATACAATTTGAATCTGATTTGTTTCATGAACATATTAATTCATATTTAAAGCCTTCCTAACATATGAAAAAGTATCAATCAAATAGGACATCAGAAAAATCGACCTCAATGACGTCCTAAAACAATTTCTACAATATTAATATTTTTCTTGTTGTGATATCTTGGGTAGAAAAAATAGCATATCTACAAAAGAAAAATGCATATATTGCTTATGGTCAAACTTTGTATATGGTGTATTCTTAAGCACTTTTTTAAGATGTCCCTCCACCTTTACCAAAGTGCATTGTAGCTTGGTTAAACTATGTATCCTTTCATTGAGCATCAATTTTTGCAAGATAAATGTCACACATTATTCTTTCTCATTTCTCAACATGCTACATATGATAAATTGAAATTCGCATAAAACCAAGAACAAACCCTATTCTAACCAAAACAAACAAATAGTGTCTCTAATAAAACTTCATTATAATATTAGAAAATGGAAAGAGAGTGGACCATTTTTTTTGTTTGACTTTGCCTATTTTTGTTATGAAAGTGCTCGAGCTTCAAGAACCAAAAAATGTGAGGGAAGTCGTAAATGTGAAAAAAAAAATGTTGACTTAATTTTTAGACTTCTTCAAAATGATGTGAATGATGCCATTGCCAAATGTGGTAAATCTCATAATAAGAAATGGCATGTATCCTAATAAATTACATTGCAATGACTACCATGGGCCTCCACGGGTTATAGGTCCTCAGTAGGTTAATCTTGATGATGAAAGAGAGATGGCAACGATAAGTATGGGTGGTCCTAGTTTGTATGGTGGATATCTTCAAACCAAGGTCATCATCTCAATGAACCTAGGTTCTGACATGGTAAACATGGATCTAGTCTTCACCCCATTTCATTCCATCATATTTTATCAAGAATCAAGAGGACATAATGGTCCTTCAGCATATAATAGGGTTTCTTTTGAGGTTATAAATAAAGCTTATCCAAATCAAATGGATTTTTGGGCTCCAAGAGATATGGATAATTTAAATGATAACAATTATATGTTTTTTCCCCAAGATTCAAATGTAGGGATACATTTTGTGGATTTTACTAATAAATAGAATGAGAGAAATAATCCATGATGAGAATCTACTGGTCATTGTGATTAGGGAAATACACGGAGATAATAAGACTATTTAGGTTCAAATCAAATATGGTGTTGATTCTTGTAGCTCCTTGGTTGTTGGTAGTTTTTAAGGTAGGAATTTCAGTTCTTCAAGGGTGGGGTCCTTCAACATAATTGCATCTACCTTGGTCATATCACCCAAAAGCAAAACATACTCAACAAAGAGTAAATATGTCAAGTTTAGGGCAAATCCTATTTGTATAGTTGCCAAGTTTATAGTTATTTTTTACTCTATTATAACTTTGTTGAGACCACCTACTCTACAGTAAAAAATGGCAAAGAAGTCATTAGTCATACCTACCCATGGTCTCCTGTAGGCATGATAGAAGAATAGATTGAGCCATTAATTGGAATTGCACATATATTGAGGAAAGACAATTCATTATCTAGTTAACCAATTGCACATTGAACCCTATATGGATGAGTAGCCCTAAATAAAGCCAGTTTTCTCTATCATATGCCTTGGAAAGACAAACTAACATTACTTGTAATTTTTTTGGTTTCATGTTATAAATTCCTTCTTGGGAAACTCCTATTCTGTAATAGATTTGTTTCCCAGGAAGGATGCAAAATTTTTCTAATGAAATGGAATCAGCTTAGTGAATTTTGACCCTACATGACCAAGGAACTCAAGAGCCTTGGGCGCATCAACAATAGCATCCTCCAATGAAAATAGTACAGTCTCCAACCAAGAAACATCAACATTATATATAGTTATAGTTCATAATTGCAAATGACCATAGATTGTAGCAGTCCTTAAATAAATTCAAACTTGAATAAGAACAAACACAAAATTTGACATTACCCTTCAGTAAGATGTTCTTGATTTAGCAAGAAAGGCTCGCACTTGCATAAATGTGTAAGTAGATTCCCCAGAAGGTCAATTTCAACATCTGTTTTCCTGAAAAAAGAATATAATACCCAAAGCGAAACCATAGTTGAATGGAACAATGGTGCTTTAAGGTCATCTACACAAAAATTTTCCTCCTTCAAATCTCTCACACTAGATGGTAGAACGATGTTTCTGAGAAGTAAACGTCGAAATATCGACGAAAAGAAATTTTAAAAATAAAAAAGGTAAACGTCGAAATACCGACGGAACAAAACATTTTTAAAAGAAACTAAGTGTCGCTAGAATAACTTTTCAAAAAAAAATTTAAAAGAACTAGCCATCGAAATACCAACAACACAAAATATTAAAAATAAATAAATAAATAAATTAAATAATAATAATAATAATAATAATAATAATAAAAAAAAAACAAAAAACAAAAACAAAAAAACTAACCGTCGGAATACCGACGGAAACAAAAAAAAAAATTATTAAAAAAAAAATCCCAACCATACCATAATCATAATCACTCACAAAAAGGTATAAGGGGAGAGATTTCGCTGCTCTGCCTCTGAATTGCACATCTGTTGTATATCTGTGTTATTTAATCGTTCTTTGAGTTTGGGGGTGATTTCTACTTTAGAGTTTTGTAATGGTCAGCAAGGGAGACGGCCCTGCGATCGGTATAGATCTTGACATTACGTATTCCTGTGTTGGTGTGTGGCAACATGATAGAGTGGAGATCATCGCCAATGACCAAGGGAACAGGACCACTCCCTCCTATGTGGGTTTCACTGATACTGAGCGCCTCATTGGAGACACCACAAAGAATCAAGTCGCCATGAATCCCACCAATACCGTTTTTGATGCTAAGATATTGATTGGAAGGCATTTCAGTGACGCTACTGTTCATAGTGACATTAAGTCGTGGCCTTTCAAGTTAAATCCAGGGCTTGGTGACAAGCCCATGATTATTGTTAATTACAAGGGCGAGGAGAAGCAGTTTGCTGCAGAGGAGATCTCATCCATTGTGTTGATGAAGATGAGGGAGATTACAGAAGCTTATTTTGGTTTCACAATAAAGAAAGTCATCGTTACTGTTCCTGCATATTTCAATGACTCCTAGAGGCAGGCTACCAAGGATGTTGGAGTGATTGCTGGGTTGAATGTGATGAGAATAATCAATGAGCCTACCGCTGCTACGATTGCCTATGGTTTGGACAAGAAGGCTAGCATTGTGGGTGAGAAAAATGTATTTATCTTTGATTTTGGCGGTGGAAATTTGATGTTTCACTTTTGACTATTGAAGAGGATATTTTTGAAGTGAAGTCTATTGCTGGTGACACCCATTTGGGTGGTGAAGATTTTGATAATAGGATGGTTAACCACTTTGTACAAGAATTTAAAAGGAAGTTCAAGAAGGATATTAGTGGTAGTGCTAGGGCTTTGAGAAGATTGAGGATTGCTTGTGAAAGTGCTAAGAGGACTCTTTCATCCACTGCTCAGACAGCCATAGATATTGATTATTTGTATGAAGGTATCGACTTTTATTCAACAATCACTAGAGCTAGGTTTGAAGAACTGAATATGGATCTATTCAGAAAGTGTATGGAGCCCGTTGAAAAGTGTTTCAGAGATGCTAAGATGGATAAAAGCTCTATCCATGATGTTGTTTTGGTTGGTGGGTCTACTAGAATTCCAAAAGTACAATAGTTGTTGCAGGACTTCTTTAATGGGAAGGAGCTCTGCAAGATCATCAACCCCGATGAGGTTGTTTCCTATGGTGTTGCAGTGTAGGCTGCTATTCGAAGTAGAGAAGGCAATGAGAAGGTTCAATACCTGTTAATTCTTGATGTTACTCCTGTATCCCTCAGTCTGGAGACAGTAGGCAGTGTAATGACTGTTTTGTTTTCTAGAAATACAACTATTCCTACAAAGAAAGAGAAAGTGTTCTCTACATACTCGGACAACCAGCCCGGTGTTCTCATACAAGTGTATGAAGGTGAGAGAACATGTACAAGAGACAACAATTTGTTGGGCAAGTTTGAATTGTCTGGAATCCCACCTGCTCCCAGAGGTGTTCCTCAAATCACAGTGTGCTTTGACATTGATGCCAATGGTATCTTGAATGTTTCGGATAAGGAAAAAACCATTGGACAGAAGAACAAGATTACAATCACCAATGACAAGGGTAGGTTGAGCAAGGAAGAGATTGAGAAGATGGTTTAGGAAGCTGAAAAGTACAAGTCTGAGGATGAAGAGCACAAGAGGAAGGTTGAGTCCAAAAACATGTTGGAGAACTATGCTTATAACATGAGGAACACGATCAAGGATGAGCAAATTGCAGCCAAGGTGGATCCATATGACAAGAAGAAGATTGATGATGCAATCGAACAGGGAATCCAATGATTGGATAACAACCAGCTGGCTGAGGCTGATGAATTTGATGATAAGATTAAGGAACTTGAGAGCATCTGCAATCGAATAATTGCAAATATGTATCAAGGTGTAGGTGGTGACATGCCTAGAGGTGGCTTTGGTGGCGTTCCTCTCGAGGATGGTCCATCCAGTGGTGGAGGCGCTGGCCCTAAGATTGAAGAAGTGGACTAATCTGTCTCTTCATTTTCTGTCTTAAGAATTATATTACTATTAGAGTAATTTTGATGTTGAAATTTGGCAAGCCCATTTTATATTTAATGATGCAATCGCCGGCTATTATGGAAATTTTATGTTAATGTTGAACCTCGATGCAATAGATGGCCATTCTGGTGATTTCATACGTAAAAAAATAATCACTCACAATTTGGGGAACGAAGAATCCAATATACATTACTTTTTTATTTTACCTATCCACAACTTAACGAATGTCTCACTGCTAGGATACTTGAACAAGAAAAATTAGCCCAAAAATATAATGACTTCAATGCACTTGCCGAATGTCAATGTTAAGGATTCTTGATATATGCCAGGTTCTTGAGCACACTATTGAGACCATACACACTTCAATCAGGGAGATTCCCACAAAAACAGTTTTTTGGCTGTGTTAATTTATCTAGCTCTACCTTACAAATTTTACATGTCGAGTTGTTGTTTGAGTATATTAATTTTATATAGCCATCCCTTATTTAGAAAAGAAACTAATCAGAACGATTAATTTGTAATCAATCAAAAGCTGCAGCTTTACTCATATGGCAGATAAGTACAACACAAGAGGGATCTATCTCCATATAGGCAGCTTCCCTCCCCATAAAGAGATGGGGAGCAATCAAATACAATCCTTTTACATTTCTCCCAGTTTCTGAAAGTTCTTATGGATCAAGTATAGTAGTAGGTATAAAGGAGGTTATAGGATATGGATCAAAAGTACATATTGGAGCCACAAGTTTACTTCATTTAGCAAATGTTGTAAATTTTACAAATTGGTTGATGGTGGGTTTCATTTTCAACTTTATGATCTACAAAGTGGTGACATAGTCATATCATATGACATGTTATATGTAGAATTGGACACAGGTTGAGGGGTGTGGGATGTGTTTGCAAATTATTCTTGATCAAAGTATTGTCAATAGAGTAAAAATTGAAAATTGAAAAAATTATATCAATTATAACTGAATTGAACAAAGGGACAACTAGACAACAGGTGAAAAGTATTGCTTGTTTAAAGGGAGTTGCCAGATTTGAAGGAGGAAAGTTAGCAGTCAAGTAAAACAGATTTAGAATTCCACAGTCAATCAAAAATCAATCAAATCTAGATCTCTAGCAGTCCAAAAATCTAGTTCCAAGCCTTGAGACATTTATTTTGACATTCACCCATCATGTGGAAAATTATGAATAAGTAGTTCCAACATTTTCAGATTTTTTTCAGTTGGTTGAGATTGTGAGATTTTTTCTTCTTACATCTTTGAGACTCCTACAACATGAAATCAACTGGACCTAGATGTATCAATCATGGGAAATTTTGATTCTTTTATTGTACAATTTGTATTTTCTTCTTAATCATCACTAGCCTAAATTGAGATTGATCCTCTTCATTTCTTTGTTCCTTGTTCCCCTAAGATTGATTAGGAGCAGAATGAGCATCCTGCTAGCAATTGGTCTTGCTTCTACTAAATATGGTTTAAAATTTATTCTCATTGGTCTTCGAAGCAAAGCTCCAAAAGAATTGGTTCTAGATGCAGTGAAACTGCTACTTACAACAGTTCATGGAAAAACTACAACAAGCACATTAAGGAACGAGGATTGTAAGGAGTTATTGGGATCTATTTTGATAATAAACCTATGTTAATATAGGAGAATACCAAGAACTAGATGTTGATGTATAATTACGTGAATTTTCTTCTTTTGAGAACTTGGAAGTTGTAGAAAATGATAAGATGATGAGTGAAATTCGAGATATTTCAAGATTGCACAAGATTTATTCTTCTTTGTAGAGACTCAACCTACCTGTATTTAGGATTAGGAGCTTGAAAAAGTAAGGAAAATTATCTGCAATGCAGAATTGATTTATGAAGATATAGCCTTACAAAGTGATCATGAAAAACCTGATTTCCTTGTATAAAAATCATCATCTGATGGAAATTTGCCACATGTTTTAGGAATGTACAGGGGTGATGGCACAAAAGGAAGCTTCTTTTTTAATGTATGAAGGAACGTGTATGTTCACAGTATAATATTAGGTGTAAAGGAGGTTATAGGATATGGATCAAAAGTACATATTGGAGCCACAAGTTTACTTCCTTTAGCAAATGTTGTATATTTTACAAATTGGTTGATGGAGGGTTTCATTTTCAACTTTATGATCTACAGAGTGGTGACATAGTCATATCATATGACATGTTATATGCAGAATTGGACACAGGTTGAGGGGTGTGGGGTGTGTTTGCAAATGATTCTTGAGCAAAGTATTGTCAATAGAGTAAAAATTGAAAATTGAAAAAATTATATCAATTATAACTGAATTGAACAAAGGAACAACTGGAAAACAGGTGAAAAGTCCTACTTGTTTAAAGGGTAGTTGCCAGATTTGAAGGAAGAAAGTCAGCAGTCAAGTAAAACAGATTTAGAATTCCAAGGCAGTCAATCGAAAATCAATCAAATCTAGATCTCTAGCAGTCCAACAAGCTAGTTCCAAGCCTTGAGACATTTATTTTGACATTCACCCATCATGTGGAAAATTATGAATAAGTAGTTCCAACACTTCCAGAATTTTTCCAGTTGGTTGAGATTGTGAGAATTTTTTTCTTTACATCTTTGAGAAACCTACAACATGAAATCAACAGGACCTAGACGTATCAATCATGGGAGCTTTTGATTCTTTGATTGTAAAAATTGTATTTTCTTCTTAATCATCACTAGCCTAAATTGAGACTGATCCTCTTCATTGCTTTGTTCCTTGTTCCCCTAAGATTGATTAGGAGCAGAATGAGCATCCTGCTAGCAATTGGTCTTGCTTCTACTAAATATGGTTTAAACTTTATTCTCATTGGTCTTCAAAGCAAAGCTCCAAAAGAATTGGTTCTAGATGAAGTGAAACTGCTACTTACAACAGTTCATGGAAAAACTACAACAAGCACATTAAGGAACGAGGAATGTAAGGAGTTATTGGGATCTATTTTCATAATAAACCTATGTTAATATCGGAGAATACCAAGAACTAGATGTTGATGCAGAATTACGTGATTTTTCTTCTTTTGAGAACTTGGAAGTTGTAGAAAATGATAAGATGATGAGTGAAATTCGAGATATTTCAAGGTTGCACAAAATTTCTTCTTCCTTAATTGGTTTTGTAGAGACTCGGCCTACCTGTATTAAGGATTAGGAGCTCTAAAAAGTAAGGAAAATTATCTGCAATGCAAAATTGATTGATGAAGATATAGCCTTACAAAGTGAGCATGAAAAACCTGCTTTCCTTGTATAAAAATCATCTTCTGATGGAAATTTTCCACATGTTTTAGGAATGTACAAGGGTGATGACACAAAAGGAAGCTTATTTTTTATTGTATGAAGGAATGTGTATTTTCACAGTATAATAGTAGGTCTAAAAAATGTTATAGGATATGGATCAAAAGTACATATTGGAGCCACAAGTTAACTTCCTTTAGCAAATGTTGTATATTTTACAAATTGGTTGATGGTGGGTTTCATTTTCAACTTTATGATCTACAAAGTGGTGACATAGTCATATCATATGACATGTTATATGCAGAATTGGACACAGGTTGAGGGGCGTGGGATGTGTTTGCAAATGATTCTTGATCAAAATATTGTCAATAGAGTAAAAATTGAAAATTGAAAAAATTATATCAATTATAACTGAATTGAACAAAGGGACAACTAGACAACAGGTGAAAAGTCTTGCTTGTTTAAAGGGTAATTGCCAGATTTGAAGGAGGAAAGTCAGCAGTCAAGTAAAACAGATTTAGAATTCCAAGGCAGTCAATCGGAAATCATTTAAATCTAGATCTCTAGCAGTCCAACAAGATAGTTCCAAGCCTTGAGACATTTATTTTGACATTCACCCATCATGTGGAAAATTATGAATAAGTAGTTCCAACATTTCCATATTTTTTCCAGTTGGTTGAGATTGTGAGATTTTTTCTTCTTACATCTTTGAGACTCCTACAACATGAAATCAAATGGACCTAGACGTATCAATCATGGGAGCTTTTGATTCTTTGATTGTAAAAATTGTATTTTCTTCTTAATCATCACTAGCATAAATTGAGATTGATCCTCTTCATTGATTTGTTCCTTGTTCCCCTAAGATTGATTAGGAGTAGAATGAGCATCCTGCTAGCAACTGGTCTTGCTTCTACTAAATATGGTTTAAACTTTATTCTCATTGGTCTTCCAAGAAAAGCTCCAAAAGAATTGGTTCTAGATGAAGTGAAACTGCTACTTACAACATTTCATGGAAAAACTACAACAAGCACATTAAGAAACGAGGAATGTGTGGAGTTATTGGGATCTATTTTCATAATAAACCTATGTTAATATAGGAGAATACCAAGAACTAGATGTTGATGCAGAATTACGTGATTTTTATTCTTTTGATAACTTGGAAGTTGTAGAAAATGATAAGATGATGAGTGAAATTCGAGATATTTCAAGATTGCACAAGATTTATTCTTCCTTAATTGGTTTTGTAGAGACTCAACCTACCTGTATTAAGGATTAGGAGCTTGAAAAAGTAAGGAAAATTATCTGCAATGCATGATTGATTTATGAAGATATAGACTTACAAAGTGAGCATGAAAAACCTTATTTCCTTGTATAAAAATCATCATTTGTTGGAAATTTGCCACATGTTTTAGGAATGTACAGAGGTATTTATAAGAAAAAATTAAAATCCAACCAAGTGAGAAGAGGAAGCTAGAACCCTGGAATTCTCTTTCTTATAGGAGAACAACACAGTAGTATAATAGCCCCAGATGAAAGAATTAGAAAACTGTGGATGGATTGTCTTAATGAGAAAAAGGAAAAAGGAAAGATTGAAGGAAGTAAAAAAGAACAAACGACAATCAACACTTCACCACAAGATAAAACTGTAATGTATGGTTTCTACACCACGACCACACACATCCCATCAGATAGCATGGTTCATTTGGCCATACACGACATAACCTAGCATGACACTCATGCCCTCCTGTTCATCCTAACGATGGCTCATAGTGTACTGAGGTACCCCATTTTGAATCCCTTGTTATGGACTAGATGTCAAATTGTGGTTTCCCATTTGCTGTCTACCTTATATTACTTGTCCATAATAAGGTCCATTTGATGTCTACCATTATATTACTTTGCTAGGTTCCCTGTTATAGGGGTATGAGCCAGAGTGTCACTGACATATAAATCACTTCCATATGCATCAGACTCCGTTATACAAGATTACTGCTAGTTCACAGGTCACTGCCATTATCATCCATAGAGGACTCTACCATATATATGTACTTCCATATCAATGTCGTTGGCAAATACAGGTTAAGGTTATATGAACACAGTCATGCCTTACAGATATATAGGTCACAGTCATGCAAGCTCACTATCATAAGGATTATGACTGCCCAAACTTCACTGTTAAATATCACAGCCAACAATTATCACTGCCACTTCCATTTTAAATTGAAAATTATAGCTAGTAAGGTCACTATTCAAATGCATCATATATATGTCATATATCAAGGTTTCAGTGAGAGAAATTCAAGCCTACAATCCACTGCAATTTCTAGCAACTTTATGTGCAATTGTGGCAAAGAATGGACCAAGTAATGCCAAAGATGAAAAGTTTTGGTTAAATTTCTAAATGTAGAATCTGCTTACCAAGCCATGGGGTCTAGGAATCGCTATGAACAACCAAGAAGAATCGTGCACGTTTCTGCAAGGTGTCCTGTCTGCGAAAACAAACATTCAAGATCACATTATCAATGGTGACCCTGCCATTCTTTTGCGCCACCTCATCAATGGCTCTCCTTTGTCTGACATAAAACTCCAAGCTATTGTAAAAAGGATCTATCATATGCTCGGAAGCCTTTGCTCCAAATTATTTCCTGTCCATGGGAACAACAACAAGAAGGTGAACCACCTTGCGAACAAGGGGGTCCATCTAGCAAAAGGAAACCTTAAAGTGGATGGGGTTCTATGCTTATCATATATCATCATGAGTGCCAAGAAAGACTATTGTTTATATTTTCTTGTCCAAAAGTTGTATCCATCACATGCCATATTTTTTTTCTTAATATTGGACTTGCTCTTAATATTTTTTTTAGAGGCTTCCAGAGATAGGGAGGGAAAATCGGGAGACATGAACAGACAAAGTTTTTTGTCATTGTTTTATGAAAGAAGTAAATATTGTTCAATTGATACCCTGTCTGCTATGCTGTGCTAACACCGACTTCCATGAAACAGATGGAATGCAAAGAGTTGATTGCAAAAGTTGAGGCACTGGATTCTAAGAATATGACACTTAGAAATGAAATAAATCTTATAGCAGAGGAAGCTGAAAAGCTTGCTTCCAAGAATGAATCACTACAGGTAACATATCTTTCATGTTAGTGCAGACAAATCAGTGTGGTTTATTGGCCTTAGGATTTGAAACTTTTTTGACATTGTTGCATTATGTGAAATAGGTAATGTTGAGGAATTTGCAAGGACAGGATAGAGTAGGAGATTCAGAAATATATGTTCCTAGAGAGACACAGTCACAATTTATGCATCAAGGAGGCAATGGCTATCTTCAAGTTCTATCTAAAATAAGCAATTCGAGTTCTAGCCAAAGAGATGAGCAAAGGGAGAGTGAGATGAGTGATTCAACTGGTAAATTTCATCCGAACAACATCTATATTTTGCTCTGTGGGGATCATCTGGTTTGGCGTTGGCCAGATGTATATGTGATTCGGGCTACAGGGCTAAAGAATGTATATAAGATCGACCATGCTCTGCAGTCCCTCTGTTCTTTGAGTTATGAGACTGATAAATTTGATTACACCCATTGCAAATGCAATTATTGGGCTTCTCCCCATTTTGACATATATATAGTGTTCTTTCTTCATATTCGTTTGTCCATGGAAGCTTCCCTGTAGAGGCCAGATCCACCTACTGTTCTATTGGACTTAGGCAGAAAACCTATCAAACCCTTCTTCAAAACAATGTCACACATGGCAGCAAATGGTAGGATTTGCTGAACTTAGAATCGTGAATTTGTGCTTGTTCTAGCAGAAACATATATTATTGGTGGTTTACTAAATGACAAGTTTTGTACTTAAATAATAAAGCAGGACACAACCTATTAAGAAGACTAAGAAAAACTGATTTCCTGGATAGAAGCACTTATTTTGATGATAAGAAAGTGTTGTTGAGAATAGTATTGGTAAGATTGACAGCAACCTTTGAAAGTGAAGCAATAGCAATACTTCGTGGTGCTTAAAAGATTGCATTTTGATTTGCCTCAGATATTAAGTGCATCAAATGTGTATTTAGTTCTATTAAAGAAACTTTTTCAGGGAGGAAATAAAGGCTTTGATAATTTTCTGTTATGGTGCAACTTTGCTAATCTCATCTGAGATGGTGGATGTGTTTGTTGTTTGTATTGTAGTTTGGAATCTGGAATTGGATGTGTTTTTAGTCTGTCATTTGCTTGTGTTTAATATGTTGCCTGAGATGGAGCTTGTAAATTTGAAGTTTTAAACTTTTATGTAAAGAATAACGTTAGAAGTAAAGTCATTATTAGATGACAACTGCACAGTACCTTTTTTTTCCTAGCTCCACCTCCATAGGTTTTTTTCTATCACACATTTTCATTTATTCTAGTGAAAATTTTATATCATACAGGTCTTCACAAAGTCCATCTTGTCAGTGCACATTTACCTGCCTGACAAACTTAACCAGCATAATATATACACTAACCATTCTTCAGCATATATGGGAAAGTAGAAGTCAAGCTTATGCTGGTCTTGTTGTGCACGTTGTTCCTAATGAAAGAACCGAAAGACTGCTTAAAGACTACCCAGAAATGAAGAATTGCTGGATTTGGCAGATTCAAATTACTCTAGGGGAAGAAGACATATTTAGACATAGTTTAGGAGTTTAAGATTAATATTATATTTTGATTTTTCGACTTGAAAAGAATGAGATAACAATGTTTCTCTGAGATTACATAGATGCTTACCTATGCCATATTTATCATGGTTTATTCTTGTTATCTATAAATGTCTTGGTAATGTATTTATTTTAGCGTGACAGAATTATATCTACAATTACTTCCTTCGGAAATTAAGTTCTCTGTATAAACCTAATTTAAGCTGAATCTTATTTATGGCAGACTTTGGCAAAGTATTTTGAAGTCACATACCTTCCAGGTATTCACAGCAGAAACATGTTCTATACATCATATTGGCATAGCAGAATCTATATGTTGTCAGTGAAGTGCATGATACATATTCTAATGCTAGTGCTTATTTGCAGTGCGGTCTACCAAGTTCCTAGCACGCAAACAATGGGTTGTAGCTGGTGCAGATGACATGATTATCCGTGTTTACAATTATAACACCATGGATAATTTGAAAGTATTTGAAGCACATACTGATTATATCGGGAGTGTGAGTGTTCATCCAGCTCTGCCATATGTGTTGTCATCATCTGATGACATGCTAATCAATCTTTGGGACTGGGATAAAGGTTGGGAATGTACTCAAATATTTGATGGTCATTCACACTATGTGATGCAAGTCGCGTTTAATCCCAAGGATACAAATACATTTGCAAGTGCCTCACTAGACCGTACTATAAAGGTGGGAGGCAGTGCTCTTTGGTAAATCCCAAGTTTATAGATAAGCTTTACTCTGCATAAATTATCCACCTAGGAATCTCCTCTTTTTTCCTCTCGGTGAACACTCAAATTTGTTACTTCTCTTAGATGGTGGAAATTAGAATTTAGACATCCTAAAATGTTAAAGCCTTGTATAATTTGTTTCATATTGATTTATTTTATCCTGAATGCATTGATCAGATCTGGAATCTGGACTCGTAAGAACCAAATTTTCCTCTCGATGCCCTCTTAAAGGGTGTAAACTGTGTTGATTACTTCACAGGAGGTGATATACCATATCTTATTAGTGGTTCAGATGATCACACAGCAAAGGTGCTCAAACATATAGATTCTCTAGAGATGTAATTGATTTACCCCTAGTACTTGTCTTGATCATTAAAAAAATTGGCCTACCTTTAAATTTCTTAGTGTGTTGTCATGAGGTTTGGGACTACCAGACAAAAATTTATCTCCAAACTCTGGAAGGACACACACATAATGTATCTGTAGTATGTTTTCACCCTGAACTTCCTATCATCATCATTGGTTCAGAAGATGGAAATGTTCGTATTTGGCATGCAACAACATACAAGCAAGTTTTAGTTGGATTGTTTTATACATAGGTTATAAACTTATGAACCTGATAGATATTCTAACAGTTAATGGCATTCACTCTCCTAGCACTAGTGGTGACCCATGCTTAACCTTCTTGGTCTCATACAGGCAAGTGATTCTTCTATACGGACCATAATGGTTTGCAAATAGTTTCGTTGTTCAGTTTAATTTTGGTATATTGTACAAACTAATTTAGCATTTTCTTGTTTGTAAGAGAAGGCAATTATTTTAAGGGGAATTTTAAATATTTAGTACTGGATGTATTTGGATGGGAAAAAGATATGCTACATGGAATAACTGCATTGGTTTTAGTTGGAACTTGTATTAACAAACTCCATAGTGAAACAGGGCTTTCGAAAATTCTTAAAATATTATGAATTTGTTATCTTTGTGATTCTAAGAGGGTTCAATATGAAAAAAACTCTCTTAAAATGTACTGTGTACACCCACACTAGATCAGAAAATATATGGATGGGAGAAAGTGTTGTTGCATGGAATAACTGCATTGGTTTTAGTTGGAACTTGTGTTCATGAACTCCATAGTGAAACAGGGCTTTGGAAAATTCCTAAAACATCGTAAATTTGTCATATTTGTGATACTAAGAGGTTTGAAGATGAAAAATACTCTAGAATGTCCTGCATACACCCACATTAGGTCACAATTTCAAAATACAACTTTCCTAACCTTTTCTTAGATTGTTGGTAAAATTAGTCGAACAACAAATATTCTTGATGTTATTTCTCTTCCAGGTTGAACCCTACTTGTAGTATTTTGTTTGGAATTAGCACTTTTTTATGGCCTTTACAAGGTTAAAATGGTGCCCCTCATTTTGAAATGTTTGTTGGGACAGTTTCCAGATATTAATATTGACACTGCTTCTTTATGAGGTCTATGTGTTATATGGTGACTACAACATTGCTACTCTGGAAATATTTGTAATTATGTTGTGTTTCATTATTTATGGACTTTCCAAGATGTTCAAGGAAAATTATTGGAAAATATACTAGGAACTTGTGTAGCCAGGTACTTTGCCTTGATGCTGAAATATGAATTGAACATTGTAGTATCAATTCAACAATGTTTCAAGTTTAATGAATCGGACATATATGTTAGAAATTTCATGTTATCCTATTGTGTTAGCTGCCTGGAAAAGAAAGAATATTTATTGCTTGCATTGGGGCATGTTGAAATGAGATAAGTGAGGTGCACTATACAACATAGGTGGGGGTGGAGTTGACCCATTGATTCTGTGTGTTCCTATGTCTAGCAATACTTTTAATCTACATGGTGCATTGAATATTGAGGCGAGCTGGATACGGCTAGATCCATATCTGATGTGAACATGTCATTCATGTTGAATATCTCTAACTTGAAGTGTGAATCATGCAATTGAGGCTATCAAAGAAATTTGGAGTTTGACTCTTGGGAGTTGAGACAAAGGCTGGATTCTTTGGTTGGTGGATATTGTTAGAAGATTCTAACAATACTTTTAATCTACATGGTGCATTGAATATTAAGGTGAGCTGGATACGGCTAGATCTGTATCTGATGTGAACATGCCATTCATGTTGAATATCTCTAACTTGAAGTGTGAATCATGCATTGAGGGTGTCAAAAAAATTTGGAGTTTGACTCTTGGGAGTCGAGACAAAGGCTGGATTCTTTGGTTGGTGGATATTGTTAGAAGATTAACTACATTTTTGAGGGGATACAATAGAGGACTGGTGGTAGTGAGAAGAAGAAAGCGTAAGGTAGTCCTAGATGTGTTGGTACAAGTGTTAAGGATGTTACAAAATAGCCCTTATAGTGAGCAGTGCCAAGCTGGGGTGGTTACATGGAGACATCGACTAAAGGTGAAAGAGACATACAAAGCAAGGGAAGCCTAAATCATACCCTAACTTCACTTGCTTAAATTAGGAGATAGGCCAACCAAGGTCTTCTTCATAGACCTCAACTACAATGTAGTGGAACACATCAAGGCTTAAAACAACAAAACTAAAAATAATTGATCAGGTAAATATAGAGAAAGAGTTTTTTAGTGACTATAAAATAGTTTTTCAATCTCAAGGATATCATGGAGAAAAGAAAGGTAGTCATGAAAACTTTTATTGATGCAATTCCTAGAAAATTGATGCAAGAACAATAAGGAGCATGTGATTAAAAATCAACATTAGATGACTTGACAATGACCCTTAGGGAAATGGTCGATGATAAGTCCCTTGGCTAGGATGGTTATTTATGCAAATTTTACAAAGCCACTTGGGGCTTTCTTGTGCCAAATTTTTCTTCAAGTGTATAAAGTATTTGTATGTACTATGGACACATAAAAAAGGTAACAACATCAACAAGTTGTTGATCAAGTTCATCTTGAAGCTGGGAGACCCATTATTAATCACAAGCTAGTACCGATAACTTTACTTAATCTACCTTATAAAATTGTAGCCAAAGAGCTTGCTTTGTAGCTAAAACATATCTTGTCAAAAATCGTTGTAGCAAAATAGATGGGATTTATTATAGGCAGATACATTTGGGATAATGTGATTGTTGTTTGGGAAGGCATTGAATGAGTTAGAAGCCAAGGCCTGGAGGCCCTCTTCATTAAGGTAAACTGCAAAAGCCTTTGGTAGAGTGGAATGGTTGTTCAATCTCTCCATGCTGAAGGTGCTCGAATTTGATACATTTTTTGTTAATGTAGTTGGAAATTTATTTTCATGGGCTGCAACTTTCCTTTTCATCAATTAGGTCAAACTTGAAGAGAGAGTACTTTTAATCTATCTAGAAATGGTGTTTGTTGGCCTCGATCCTCTATGTAATAGTTTTTGAAGCCCTCAGTTATCCCATTCAAAGAAGAATTGGATAGGGCCTAATCAAAGATACACCCCTTCCTGGTCCTAATGGTGATCAACAACTGAATAGACACTTTGCAGATTGTTCTTTCCTAACCATCATTGAAGAGAAACAAACTCTGTAACACACTATGAATTGCTCG
Organism: Pinus albicaulis; assembly: GCA_034641835.2. Taxonomy (NCBI): domain Eukaryota; kingdom Viridiplantae; phylum Streptophyta; class Pinopsida; order Pinales; family Pinaceae; genus Pinus; species Pinus albicaulis. Next base: position 904,656,171 of record CM076579.1, on the reverse strand, counting down.
CAATTTTAATGTGAAACTCTCAGGGCAAAATTTCAAATGGCCATAACTCAATGTTATTAATAAAGGAGTTCCTTGATTGGTTGGTAGGCAAAGAATGGGCTTGATTACATCTAGTTAGGGATTAAAATTCCTTGAAATCCCTTTACCTTTGGAGGCTTCACGAGTATATTGTAGCAGCACTCCCACTTTGAGTTCTGTACCTATTACAAGTTTGATGAAGCTTTTTATCCTTATTTAGTGTGCTCCACTATGAGGAAAAGTAATTTGTGGAGCCCTTTGGCATGGTCAACATGCACATTTTTTAGGATTTCTAAGGAGATGAGAAACCACGGAAGCAAAGGACCCATTGGCACATTCTCCAATTCCAAAGAGAACCCTAGGTTGAGGGACATCCTTCTTTTTAGGAGAATGGTTTTATAACTTAATACTAATAGCCTACACTGTGGTTCTACATGCAGTTCTCAAGAATATGGAAGCCTGATATCTGTGGTTTATCCTTACAAAAATCATGCCTAAATTCTTTGAATTATTATAGCATTCCTAATCTACTGAATTTAGGTTCTCCATGTACAGGGGCATCACTAGAGATAATTACCAAAAGCAATGATTTGAGTAGAAATACCTTTTCCATTGGAGATGTGGCAGCCTAGCAGGTATATCTTTGTGTGTAAATGCCCAGATTTCTCCATAATTTATATTGTTGATTTCCTTTGCTCTCAGATTATATTATCCTTCAATGTTCAATCATTCTTATTTGATACAAAGGAGTTGGACTAGTGTAAGGGTTGAAGTTTCTCCAGTGGCTTTCAAAATCATATGCAGTTGATTCTTAGCTAAAGAAAATAATCGCACCAAGCTGCAATTCAAGTGCTTTTTCTCGATAACAATATAGTCATGCTCTCAGAACAGTATTGGTTCTATGTTCCTTTTCCAAAGTCCTCCCAATTATCATTTCTTCTAACATGAAAACTGATGAATACCCTTAAATATAAGCAGGTGCTCCATACTCAAGGTCTTGATACTTCTTTATGTTCCATACTCATTAATATAACAAAGGGGATACGTTAACAAATAGCTTCACCTCCAGGATGTCCTCTGCTACCAAGAAAAGTGCCCGGAATGGACATTTTTCTAATGTATCAAACCTCTATGCTAACTGTCACAAACTTCTTAGGGAAAAGTTGCTCAAAGAAAGTTAGGAACATCCAAAAAGAGTGGATCCCCATGAAATATGTGAAAGAAATTCAATGATTGTCTATAATAGACTATTAAAAAATGGGTCTAAAGTGAGGACAAGTGGCATTGGCAAGGTATCTCTCTCCTGAACTTCCTTACTAGCTAGCTGTAGATGATGTCCACTTAACCTGTGGTTGTAGACAAGACATGTATGTAACTATTGTATTCTAGGGCTGTAAAGATGCAAAAATTTTGTTGCCAAGACCAGGGTATCCACTTTATGAAGCATTGTTGGCATACAATGGCATTGAAGCCAGGAAATATAATTTTATTTACAGAAAGGAATTGGGAAGTTAATTTAGAACAACTTGAAACAATAGCTAAGAAGAACACAATAGTAATGGTTCTTGTCAATACTAATAATCACTGGAGTGTTGTTTTCAGCCATAAGCATTTAGCTAAGGTTGCAGAGATGGAAAACAACTTAGGCTTGTCAATAATTTATGAGGGAGTATATGAACTTAAACTCTGGCCAGTGGTTGGTACCTTCCCCCCATGCAGCTTTGAAATAGAAATTATGGCTCTGCCCAGTGGCTGGTACCTTCCCCCAATGCATCTTTGAAATATAAATTATGGTTTTCCTTTGGAAATATCACATCCAACCCCACAAATCCCCAGAATTTATGGGAAATTTATGGCCCATACATTTCATAGTACATGATGATATTTCTTGGCAATAGAGGTGTCTCCTTTATAACGAACAACTTCTTTTATTTCTCTTCCAAAATGGCTTACATGGTTTGCTTAGCTTTAGCCTATTGTCTTTGTTTATGTATTGTTATGCTTCTCAATTTCCACAGTCATCTCTTATCCTTCTTTTTAAGTAGTGTTATTGTCTGGCAATTAGTTTTGCATTTTCTATCCAAATTTGATGAGAAGTGCCATGCAATTGTTCCTCAAGGGCTAATTATAAGCTTGATCTCTTGATATATCATATGCATGCTCTTTTTAGCAGACTTGTAATGATCCACTAGTTTCCCGGACAAAGACTCTGTCGCATAAACTACTGGTCCTTCTTGAATGTTATTTGTGGCCTGCTATAATATGCATCATGTCTTACCATTTTACTAAACACTTGTCAAGAGATTTGGCACAACTCTAGATAAAATAATATATTCATCCCAAAGTAAAGATAGAATAGTAGAATTGGAAAAATGGTTCAGGATCAAGTGTTTCTCTTGTATAGCTTTGTTTTTGAACAATAATTGGAATTAAAGATTGCATCATTGTTGCCAAGATGGAAACAAAAATGCTTTATTCATGAGCAACAACACCAGAGCCAAAAATATTCACCTTTTTCAGCTAAATTTTCCCCAATCCTCATGCTAAATATTGAATTATCATACTTGCAAATAATGTTTTGACTATTCCATCCCATGGATGATCAGGAAAACTGACTCAAAAACAGAAATATATGATTGTTCATACATATTTCCATGCCTTACAAATACAGTGATTTGTACATATGAAAAGATGATAGCAAAGAAATTGTATGGATGACTGACTTTTAGTTGAAGTGTCCCTATCTGCCTCTAGGGAATGCAACTTTTTAGGTTCTAAGAGGAAACTCTCCTTAGACAGGCTATTGGCTTTCTCATTCAGCTCTAGGAAGACATGAGCTATAGTGAACGTCGTGAAATAGAGGTGATCTCCTTCGGGCGATTTGTATTTGCCAACAAGTCGATATGTTACGTCTTAGGAATGTTGCGAACATTTCAGTACCAATGAAGAATCTCCAAAGACCTGCAGTTGCCTTGAGCAAGTCTAGGTGCCATCACTCTAATCACCTATTGTGCTCCCTTATATTTCTCAGTATAACAAAATGGCTTAGCATTCTCTCTATATTTCTGGAGTATTTGTTACATGTTCGATATATGTTATTGTATGCTTGCACTACTGTTATTTCTCTCTCTTTGAGAGTTTCAATTACTATACCATTTGGTGTGTTTTCTCCATACTTTTAGACAAAGTCTGGAAAGGGCCAAGTAGCCTCCAGATCTCACCCTCTTTTCAGAGGTGAAATATCTGGTAAACACCCTCCCAGTCTATCTCTGGTTGGAGTTTGCTTGTGTTTGAGAGATATCCTTGAAACAAGATATTACAGTGGTATTATAGCATAGATATGGCTCAGCCTATGGAGCTAGTTGTCTATGACACCGGGGGAGAAGCCCTACATCTTCTACAAAGGTAGGAAGTACAGAGATATTGAGCGTAGGTTGGAGAACACCTACGGAGAGGGGGATTGTGTTCGGGTGGTGGACACACAACAGAAGGAGCCTGAGATAGATGCAAAACAAGAGGATCCTGTGGTAGACACAGAGCAGGGAGAGCTGATGGCAGATGATAGTGAGGCAAAACAGTTTGGGAGGCACTCCTAAAATCAGTGCAGGATCTGGCGAGACAGATTGAGGTGATGGGTCAGAGATTCGCTACTGTGGAGGCTAGACAGCGTGAAACCCCAAGGGGTTTCCATGTTGGTTAGGAGTTGGGCACATCCCATCATTTGCTGGAGCAGGATGCCACTCTGCACCAGGCATCACATGCACCCACACGTTCCACTATGCCCACCTTTCTGGGTGCAGACACAGGGGAAGGAGCACAACATGAGCCATAGCCTGGTCACATGGGTGAATATTTTGCTGAGTATCACGCATATGGGCAGGAGTTCAGGGATTCCCTTTCATTCAGAGATTTTGTTCAGCTCCACCGAGACAGCAGACCCCACAACCATCACAAAGGGCACCGGCATTATCATGATGGGGACACCCAGTGCACAGTGAGCCGATTCCATTTGCCAACGTTTGATGGCTCATCAAACAGTTCAACAAAGTCTTGGGTGGAGAAGTTGGATATATATTTCCAGCTTAACCAGATGGCAGAGTCGGAGGCCATCAAGGTGGCTACGTTGCGTTTGGATGGTGAGGCCCAGGACTGGTGGTTCCATGGGATGGTGACACTTAGGCATTCGACAGTGACCACATATGTCAAGTTCACCCGGAGACTGATAGAAAGATTTGACCGGAGGGATCCAAAGGAGCATTTTGTTGAGCTGACGAGGCTCAAACAGATCGAGAGTCTGGAGACGTATATTGCATATTTTTTTAGGGTTTCAGTGATGGTGCTAGATTTATCCATAGCACGGATGATCTACATGTTTGTTGAGGGGTTAGCAGAGCCACTTTGGGGTCTATTCAGATCCACTAGACCAGCCACACTCCAGGACGCCATTGGCAGGACCTGGGATTTGCAAGATGCCTTACCCAGGACCAGGACACCTTACCCCCAGAGATAGGCTTTCCAGCCAAAGGGGAAGGATGTGAGGATTCCGCCTCCTAAGGGGAGTCCGAGTAGGGGGCAATTAGATGATGATGCCAGGATGGATTTGAAGAAGAAGAGGTTGTGCTTTACCTGTCAGGAACCATGGGCACCATGACACAGATGTGCTGCTGGCAAAGCACATTTCATCAAGGTCTTATCCGAGAGCAGCGGGGAAGAGGAGGATTATGAGGATGGGGAGGCAGGAGACATTCAGACAACGCAGGACCATTTGCCACCTCCACCTCCAGGAGCAGGAGGTGCAGCTTTTGTACCCACAGGGGGGACCCTTACAGCCTTGCGAGGAGTACCCAAGTATTTGACGCTGCGTGTCCGAGGGACAATACGTGGGCAACGAGTTTCAGTTTTGGTAGACAGTGGGGAAACCCACAACTTCATCGATGCACAGATGGTTGAGCGAAGAGGCATAGAGACAGAGAGATTCGATGGGTTTTCAGTGTTGGTCCCAGGAGATCAGACGATGCAGTGTGCCAGGTATGTTCCAGAGCTGGCTGTGACGATGGGTACCTACACAGTGACCGACCACTTTTTCGTGGTCAACATACCAGATACCAATGTGGTATTGGGTGTACAGTGGCTGATTACTCTGGGGAAGGTCACCACAGATTGGGAGGCCTTGGAGATGGAGTGGGATGATAAGAAGATAGGGAAGCATGAGAAGATTCGTGGGATGCACACTTACCCGCCCCAGACTGTTTCAGCTCACCGGATGGAGGCAGGCTTCTGGAAGGGAGACATAGAGTGGGAAGTTGAGTTGCAAGCATTAGAGACTGGGACTACCGAGTAGACAGTTCATCCGGATATACAGGCCATCCTTGATAGGTATGACACGATGTTTGGGGATATACCACCAGGCCAATCACCAAATCGAGAGTTTGAGCACACTATTGAGTTAGAGCAGGGAATTCAGGCCGTGATTACCACACCCTAAGGCACCCCAAGGCCTATCTGGATGAGATTGAGCGGGCCATCTAGGAGTTGCTAGCTCTTGGACATATTCGGCCCAACACCAGTCCTTTTTCTTCTTCTGTGGTGTTGGTGAAGAAGAAGGACGACACATTGAGAATGTGCATTGATAACAAGGCCCTGAATAAGAAGACCATGAAGAACATGTACCCCATACCGTGGATAGATGAGTTGATGGATGAGTTGAGAAGAGCACATTTCTTCTCAAAGATTGATTTGAGATCCGAGTACCACCAGATTCACGTGAGGGAATAGGACATTCCCAAGACCGCTTTCAGGTGCCATTATGGCCACTTTGAGTTCTTGGTTATGCCTTTCGGGCTAACCAGTGCCCCAACTACTTTCCAGTCATGCATGAACCATATCTTCTGCAGTCATCTAAGGAAGTTTGTATTGGTCTTCTTCGATGATATACTGATATATAGCAAGACTTGGGAGGAGCATCTCCAGCCTATAGAGGCAATGCTACATATCTTGGAGGAGCAACAGTTCTATGCTAAGCTCTCCAAGTGTGAGTTTGGGTTGACGGAGATGTTGTATTTAGGTCACATCATTGGAGTGGACGGAGTGAGAATCCACGAGGAGAAGATCAGGGCCATCAGAGATTGGCCAGAGCCGAGAAACGTGACGGAACTTAGGGGATTTGTCGGTATCTGTACTTATTACAGGAATTTCGTCAAGAGTTTCTCTCAGCTTGCTGCACCCCTTACAGATTTGATGAAGAAGGGGGCATTCAGTTGGTCAAATACAACACAGTGGGCCTTTGATAGGCTCAAGGAGGTTATGAGCAGCTGCCCAGCGCTTGCATTGCCAGATTTTACGTAGCCTTTTGTATTGGAGTGCGATGCATCGGGAGAGGGGATCGGTGTATTTTTAATGCAGGGAGGCCACCCTATAGCCTATGAGAGCCAGAAACTCCTTCCTCATGAGCGGTTGTATGCTGGCCATTATGCATGCATTGGCCAAATTCTGGCAGTACTTGGTGGGTAACAGGTTCAGGGTGAGGACTGATCACAATAGCCTCAGGTTCTTTTTGGAGCAGAAACAGCTACAAGAGAGGCAGCAGAAGTGGATCAGCAAGATCCAGGATTATGACTTTGACATTGAGTATGTCAAGGGGAAGAACAACGTGGTAGCCGATGCACTTTCACGTAGACCAGCCACATTGTCTTTGATGAGTTTAGACACAGATTGGAGGGTTCGACTCTTGGTGGAGTACTCCAAGGACAGATTTTCCCGTGAGGTTCTGGATGGTCAGGTGATAGATGACAGGTATAGGGTGATAGATGAGATCATCTACTATAGAGATAGGATCTTCTTGACGGAGGGCTCCCAGATCAAGAAGAAGATACTTCAGGTGTCCCATGACTCACCATTGTCCGGCCATTAGGGGTTTACCAAAAGCTACCGGGCCATCAGAGAGAGGTTCTCATGGAAGGGCCTCAAGGAGGACGTGCTCTAGCATATCAGGGAGTGAGAGGTTTCCCATAGAAACAAGGGAGAGATGAACCATCCTGCAGGTTTGTTGCAGCCTCTTCCCATTCCAGAGGGGAAATGGGAGAGCATTTTGATGGATTTCATCACAGGGTTGCCCATGGTGCAGGGGGAAGGACTGTATATATGTCGTCGTTGATCGGCTGACGAAGTATGCCCATTTTTTCTCCATATCCGCACACTATTCAGCAGCACAGGTGGCAGAGCTGTTCTTCAGAGAGATATTCAGGTTACATGGTCTTCCCAAGACCATCATCAGTGACAGAGACAGTCGCTTTATGGGAAAATTCTGGCAAGAGCTTTTCCGGCTGGTGGGGACAGAGTTGACACCGAGCACCAGCTACCACCCACAGACAGACGGGAAAATAGAGATAGTTAACAAGTGGCTAGAGGGCTACTTGCGTAACTATGTTAGTGGGCAACAAAGGGCATGGCTGAAGTGGCTGCATCTGGGGGAGTATTGCTACAACAACACACATCACATGTCCATCGGTATGTCTCAATTTTATGCTTTGTATGGATACCATTCTTTATCTTTTGTTGATGTGATGTTTGGTGTTAGCAACGCTCTCCGAGAGACAAAGATTGGATCCAAGAGAGTCAGGACATCCTCCGAGCTCTCAAGGATAACATGGCTATAGCGCAGAACTAGCAAAAGCTGTATGCCGACAGGGGTCGGGTGGAGAGACAGTTTGAGGTAGGAGACTTGGTCTACCTACGTTTGCAACCATATCAATAGTCGTCAATGAAGCAGAAGGGAGTTGAAAAGCTCAAGCCCCGTTTTTATGGGCCATATAGGGTGATACGCAGGGTTGGACAGGTTGCTTATGAGTTGGAGCTGCCCCAAGGCAGCAAGATTCATAACATTTTCCATGTATCATGCCTGAAGAAGGCATTGGGGCAGTAGGTGACAGTGACAGATGAACTACCCCCTACGGATGATGAGGGGCATTTGGTGTTGCAACCAGAGGCCATTATTGATACCAGGGAGAGTTAGCTGTGGAGCAAGACAGTCCGGGAATTCTTAGTGAGGTGGAAGAATTTGCCGGATGAGGATGCCACTTGGGAGAGTGAGAAGATCTTGCAGCATCCATCACTACAGTTGCTTGGGTTCAAGCAACATTTTGCCGGGGGAGACTATAATATTCCCACTTAGTGATAGCTAATTGGAAATATTAATTTTGATTAATTTTTCCTTCTATAGTTAAATTATAAATAAAAGTGAGTTGAGGGGGGACATAACTCACTCTAAAAATAAAGTGCACTCCCTAGTAGACACAACATTGTAACTTAAGTGAGCCAAGGGGGGCCAAGCGACCACATAAGAGAGGGGACCCACGTAGACACATGGAGGGACTGCGCAGGCCAAGTGAGCACATGGCAAAAGGAGGCTACGTTGGAGGAGATGGGACTTAGGGTTTGAGAGAGGCCAACGCTATATAGAGAGGAGAAGCCTCCTCATTTTGGTCATTCGATGTTTATGATATTAAGCTGATCATTTCGACTTCTTGAGCACGCTGGTTGTTTAGCTAGTCTGCAGCACTGTTTAGTGCACCGAGTGTCTCCGTTCGGAGATCTCACCCTCAACCCCAAGGGACTTCGAGTGCCTACTCGGGTGAGGTTGTTCCATCAGTATTTTGCAGGAGGATTGGTGTTTGGCTTTTGTGGAGGAGCAGTGCATTCAGAGACTGCGCAGTCTTGAGAGGGAGGACGCAGTCCATTCTTGGGGAGCTCCGGATTGGGTTTCTTTTGGAGGATTCGAGCCTAGAGATTGAGCAAGGGGCCAGCCCTTGCCAATTAGAGGATTTTGGTAGCGTTTGTGGCTGTATTTTGGTGGTTTCCATTCAGCCTCAACGCAGAGCCTTGGAGGATAACATAGATCCTCAAGGGGGTGATTTTCGGGGGTCGGCCATTTCAAAAATGCTTTCTGGGCTTTTCTGGGTTTGGTGAGCAGAGACAGATTCCAGGGTTTCAGCTCATTCCGAGGTGGGGAGCAGCCCCAAATCCTCATTTTGTTTCAACAGTAGTAGCTGCATGGCAGTTTTCCAACAGCTTGGATGCAGATTAGAGAACAGCCATTTCCTTGTCATTCTGAGAGAATTTCTTCACTTGCCTTGAGAAAGTCTAGGTGCCATCACTCTGATCACCTATTGTGCTCCCTTATATTTCTCAATATAATAAAATGGCTTAGCATTCTCTCAATATTTCTGGAGTATTTGTTACATGTTCAAAATATGTTATTGTATGCTTGCACTACTATTATTTCTCTCTCTTTGAGCATTTCAGTTACTATACCATTTGGTGTGTTTTCTCCATACTCTTAGACAGAGTCTGGAAAGGGCCAGGTAGCCTCCAGATCTCACCCTCTTTTCAAAGGTGAAATATCTAGTAAACGCCCTCCCAGTCTATCTCTGGTTGGAGTTTGCTTGTGTTTGAGAGATATCCTTGAAACGCGATATTACAAACTTCTTGAGAAATCTATAGATTCTAAGTGGGTCTCTATATTCCAATTGCCTTGCTACAGTAGATAAGTTGTGTCAACAATCTTCCCAGCTTTAATATTTTGATTTTTTTACTCAGCTAGTTAAATCAACTTTAATATTTTAGTTTTTAAGAGTTAGGTTAGGTACTGTAGTGTCCAAGGTTCATCAAAAGTATGCTACCTATTGTACCATGCTTTTTCATTTGCCTTTGTGTGCATTTCCAAATTGTCTACTAAGGAGTCGTGGAGGGTGTGAAGTTGTTTCACCAAAAACTATGTTGTTGGCCATGCAATTGTCAGCGCATCTGCCTACACTACTACACAATTGTTTCTTGAATAGTTGCGTGGAGAAAGAAGCTACTCAGTGTACAACTAACTGTGTGACCCCCTTTTTTAGTCATTGCATTTATTGGAAGGGGTGAGATACCCTAATGCTTAAAATGAGATTGAATGGCTTTCATTACGTTTCCATCTAAGGGAAAAGCTTTTGTGTCAACCGTGTATTGAAATGAGGAAAGCCAGTCTCTTTTCTCCCTCGTCAAAGAGAGATCTGCTTTTGTCAAAAACATGAAGTTTTGTTTTTAGTTCATTTCTAACCCTCGATATCTTTCCGCTTTCCTCTCCCAAAATTAGGTGCCACTGATGGGACCACTGGTTCTATCCCTTCATAATCAATGATAGATAGGTTGTTGAGTGAGAACTTCCCAATTCATTGATATGTTCTAGATTTGATTACCCATCCAGCAACCCCCCGCGACAATTGATGACCTTTGCTCTTGTCATCATGAATCCAGCAACCCCCTGTGGCAATTGATGGCCTTTATTGTTTGAGGCATAACTTTGTTTGAGTCCCTCGAGCAAATACTTATGCTCTATCACCCTTGGAAATGGGTTGAAACAACTCGGTTCATGCCAAGCCAATCCCTAACAAAAGTGATAAGCGATTTTCCAATTTATTAACATATAAAATTGTTTTGCTCTATATTTTAACTTTTTCTGAAATGAATATTTATTCAGTTTCTTTGAATTTATTTTGTAAATCGCTATAAGCTCTTCATGAAATCTAAATTTTGTTTGTTTAAAGGTATGGCTTAATCGACTTGTTCAATAAGGTTTTTACTCTCAGAAATACATATAATTAGTTTGTTTGAGGATGCTTCGGATAGATATTTGATATAATTGGTTTTAAATTTTGAGAGGCTTATTTTTGTCCGTAATTTACTATAATAATGACATTAAATTGATTGTTCAACTCATTTTTGAGGTTGATACATTCTTACTTAGATTAAGTCTTCACTGTAGAACTTGACATGCAAGCGATTTTCATTTGTCCAAATTCCTAGGGATTTTGCCCATTTGTTTATAATAATTTATCTTTATCAAGGAGCTACACCTTTTAATCACGATGATAGGAGGATTTCCCCTCGTCCCTATGAGATATGGATATCATGATCTTTTAAAATCATTATTGGGTGGTAGGATTTTTACTTTTGTTTTATAATTATACGCTACAGCTTTATGAGGCAACTTCACCTTGTGCTTTTGTCTTTTTACTAGGTAATACCATCGCCACACATTGTACTTTTTTCTTGCAGAAGAAAATCTGAGTTTGTTAGTTTATTTGGAGGAGATCTGAAGAGTTGATTTTACAACCTTTAAAGCTCCCAAACCATTTTTATCCTAATAAGAGTTATTTTTAATTTAGATGGTTTACATGTCTTTTAATGGTGCCCATCCATGACAGAAATCATTACTTCTCATTTAATGGCGGGGAGTAGGAGAACCCATCCATTGCAGAAATTTTATGGGGAGGCTTTGACATTTGTTATGGATGTTTTGTTTAGTGGCCTAAGTATTGCAATCATAAATATGTATATCTATTTTTGACCTTATGCGATTTTTGGTGTATTGGATAACTTTTAGTGAATTGCCAATTCTTTTTTTAGATAGGGATATGAGATAGACATATAACGTGGCACCTTACAAGTAATTTGTGTCTATTATTATACGAAATGATGGAAGGAAAAGACTTGAGTTGGAGCTTTCATGCATTTCATGTGTTCATTGAGTGCTCCATTCATTACCATACTTGGATAATCCACCTCGCTTACTAGTACAACCTTTGAATGAACCCATGACTAACAATGATTTGCGTTAATGAATAGGTAAGGGCTCAAAAACCAATTCATTCATATACTCTCAAGAATTCTAACTGAAAATGCCTCAAAAGCAGGCCATCATCTGGCAAAAAGTCCCCTGGAAGTCAGTCGTATCCTTGCTACAACTTGTTCAGAAGTAAAACAAGATGACCTCATGGTGTCAACTATGGAGGATGAAGACAATGCTCCTTTTAGAGTAGAAAAATGACACTTGAATCGTGATAACCAGTGTGAATATATCAAATCTCATCGTTTCCAGTGCAATTCTGGAGGGTTTATCGGATATATAGAGCTTTTCTATTGCGCATGTGAAGGATGGGAAATTATCAGGTACATAGTGTTGGTTATGTGGCTTTTGGCAATTTTTTCTATGCGCCCCTACGCGGTTACTAGCACGGGGAGAATAAAAAAAAATTGATTTCCAATACATAGTGTTGGTTGTGTGGCTTTTGGCATTGTTATCTATGCTCCCCTACATGGTTACTAGCACGAGGAGAATAAAACAAATTGATTTCCGATACACAGTGTTGGTTGTGTGGCTTTTGGCATTGCTATATATGCACCCCTACGCAGTTTCTAGCATGGGGATAATAAAACAAATTGACTTCCGGTACTCTAGATAGAAGGAAGTTGCGAGAATTGGAAGGCAAGGGAGATTTGGAAGGTCCAAACAAAATAGTTGGTTGTATACTGAGCATTAACCTGAAGCTGGAATGTGGCTAGTGGGAAAGTGACCTTTATCTTCCTCTCCACCCAGCCCATACTCTCGAAGGGAAAGTAACATTCTTGCCCAGTTCAGCTATTAAAGAAAAAGCTTATTGCCAAACTCAAACCTTATTGAAAATAGACCTCATCACCGAAGTGGGGGATCCATACACCATACTTAATATTGCCCATTATTAGAAGGACCTCCTTCAGGCGGACTCACATTAAAATTGGCTTTGGTGAAGTAGGCAAGATCCTTTCAGACTAGACTTAGGTTAGGCAATAGGACCCCAAGGCAGTCTTCATTAAGGCACGTTTTTTGTGAAACAGGTCGCGCCACTAGGCATACATTCTTATTAATGATATAACAACAAGCTTACCTCCGACAGGCCAGGCGCACCCCACCCCATCATGAAAATTGTCAATTGCTGCACCGAAAGAATGCATGCACTAGCCAAATAGCAAGCAACATGAGGTAAGGATATCAATCATTGAATAATGATAAATGGAAGCTCATACTAATGAATCTTACTTTTTGATTAAATAAAATAGGTGTGTGTTGGTTTATTTTTTCTTTATCGTCTATTTCAATATTGTCGAATTGTATTCATGCCTTGATAATTGTGCTCATGCCTAGAGTACTAAATTGGCACAATTGTGTTCATGCCCAGAGTATTAAATTGTGCCAGTTCAACCATATGTCCTCCATTTAAAATCAAATATATATTCTGTAACTTCTATGTAATATTTTTTAAACTTAGAATTTAATATTTTTTATCATGGCATTGTTGAAATTTCCAGAAATAGAAAATATGCATACTCAAATATATTCATATTTTAAAAACTGTGATAATCAATGTGATTTGGATTCCATTTGTTACCCATTTTCACTTAGCCGCAATTAATTTTTCCATTTTTGGAGGTGTGAACCATTTTTCAGACTATAGTGATGTTCTAATAAGGGCTTATACATGGGTACAACAAACATTTAAATGATAGTACATACCTAAAAGAAATTTTTTCTTCAGATGTTATGTGCTCCACATGATTCAAAAGCTTCAAAGTAAGCTGCTACAGGGACTGAAGAATTCGATGTCACTGAGTCCATGTTGGATGCAGTAGTATGGGAGAAACTTAGCGCTTCCTTATCTGAGAATACATCCTCTACAAGAATATATCCTCTACGGTAAGCAAAGGTCAAGATAGCAGAAGGCTATGGCTTGTGGAAAACTAATTAGGAAGCATTCATGACCTTCACAACAAGCAACAATGAGCAATACAAAGAGATAGAGCATCACAACCAAGATATCCATAGCCTAGAACAACAACAATAAATGAGGCAGTATAAGTCAATCAATGGCAGTAGATGCAGATGGTAAGCAATGCTAGTAGATGAATACAATCAAGCGGTGACAGTACATGCAGATAGCCACAGTTTTGTCTTGACGAGTGGTCAAGCGGTGCTAGTGCATCAGTTTTGTCTTGACGAGTGGTGAAGAAATTCCTGTGCACACAGATATTTGGTTCTACTTTGTTATTTTTCCTCATTCGCATTAATGCCTTGACCTAATGCTACCATTATTACTAGTTTCGTCACTAGTTAGAGAAGCCACATCAATGTAGAACGATCCATACATCAATGCCTCCGAGCGCCAAGACTGCTATGAGCGAAATTCTAAGAGCATGGATGGCATTGATCAAAAGCTATGAGTGGCTTTGCAAGACAAAGATAGAACAGAAATACCTAATAAGCATGGAATTAGGTTTGAGCCCTAAGTTTCACCAGCTCCTAACAGAAAATCCACTTCAGGAGTGTCTTGCTCTTCTACTTTGTTGCTAGGAACAGCTTACATATCTGATTTTTCATTTCTGTTAACGTAACAAGATGCAAACATTTGGCATATTACAATAATTGTGTGCAGAAGTATGGCATGTCAGCATAATTGGCTACAAAAGCTTTGGAAACCTAGGAAAGGCAAGACATTTTCCATGTTAATTCTCTTGAAATTTTTTTCATATATCCAGGTTTTTGCAGATGGATATCTTAAAAACAAATTTAACAACAATAACATGGAAAATGTCTTGCCTTCTTGGGGTGTTGGGGTGCTGGGAAATTTTGCCTTTGATAATGTAAAATAATTTCGCTATGATGAATTGGGACATTATGAGGAAAATTTACTTTATAACTCCAGCTCAGGGATTCACCATATAAAACTTGGTACATTGTGATTAAGAAATTTATCTAAACATAACCAGCTGTATAGCTTCTAAGGTAATCCCCACTGGGTAAAATTCAGATTGCATAACATAAAAGACTACTGATTCAAAAATTTATTGAAATTTAGATGGGCATCTATCCAGGCTAGTTCAAAATGGGATTTGAACCGACATTCAAAAAGCAAAAAAATCGGATTCTTGCATACTTACTTGTTCCAGAGGGATTTTTCAGTCGGCACGGTAATTGAGCTCTTTGGCAGGAATTGATGGAACGAAATACAGCGGTGGTCCTGATGGAACTGCTCCATTCTATGCCTAATTCCTACCATGGCTTTCCGTTACGAATCCACTAGAAAGCAGTGCGTCTTCTTCCCGAGATTTTTTTCCTACATTTGAATCAAGAAATAAGAAATATTGGAACTGGATATAAACAAAATTTTCACTTCTGGGCAATCCGACTTGATTATAAATTTGTGATAATCGAATCTGCTACCTCTTCGTCCATGGTTTGTGTTTTGTTTTTCATGGCAAATGGGGCCGTCTTCGCTCTAAATTTAGCGGAAGAAGCTCCAACACCGTCCTGGACAGTGGCGGTCGCCGAGGAGAATATGGAGGAAAATTTGACAGCAAGAGCACTCCAATAATTTGCTGCAGTGTGCTCTTTCTCTGTATTTCTTCTTCCCGCGTAGTGTTCTCTCTTTTGTATATTTTCTTCCCTCTCAGTGTTTGTATATTTTTTTCCCGCGCATTGTGTTCTTTCATGTGGGCTGGAATTGAGTGGGTGTACTAAATTGTAATGTGAGCGTTGAGGAGTTTAGTGTAAAAGTTATTTTTCATTGGTACATTGGTACTTGGGTTTAAATATTTATTTTATATTTTTAAATATATAATTTAATTTTTCATTGTAAAAAAATTTATATATAAAAAAGATAAATATTTTTAAATTTATATTTGTGATGAATTAATAAATTAAGATAATGGTAGGTATCTTGGGTTTAAATATTTAATTGATATTTTTAAATATATAACTTGATATTTTATTGTAAAAAAAATTATATATAAAAAAGATAAATATTTCTAATTTATAATTGTGATGAATTAAAAGGTTAAAATAATAGTAGGTATCTTGGGTTTAAATAGTTAGTTTATATTTTTAAATATATAATTTAATTTTTTATTGTATAAAAAAATTATATATAAAAAAGATAAGTATTTCTGAATTTATAATTGTGATGAATTAATAAGTTAAAATAATGATAGTTTGAATTGTGATCTAATGTGGGTGTGTATAGGACATTTCAAGATAAAGTAATATTTATTTATAACTCTCTTGGTGTCATAAAGATGACAAATTCTTTCAACCCATAATATTTTAGAAGTTGTCCAATGCTTTATTAGTCTCTACAAAGGGAGGGCCCTAGTAATCAATTTGTATGTTGACAACTATTAGTTTAGTATTTACTTGCAATGTTCAACTTTGAAAAATAAATATTTATTTTTCAATATTATTAGGAAAATTTTCAAACATTTGATTGGATAGTAATTTGGCCTTATTACACCGTTTAGAGAAGATAATGTTATGTGGATTCACTCACATATTTTATGCCATAATTTATGGATATTGTTGTAATATAACTATTGTATTATTTTTAGATATTTTTGTAGTGATTTTTCAATCTTAAGCTTTGAAGTAAGTAAATAACATATTTACCATCATTTACTTCCCATCATTTAAGCAAGTCTATGCATAAAAATGGATAGGAATAAGATGTAACTAAACATATTTACTAAGACTTATCAATACTTGTGTAGGGGTAAAATTGTAAATGTGTAGACTTACTAGTGGTTGCTACAAGCAGGATCAGGAGGAATCTTCAGGAATTCTCAAGGAACTGTTTGTCGGTGCTATGCCTTGGATCTAGGCCATGCAACAAATAATGAAGCTGAAATTATAGCAGTGAAGCAAGCTCTTATCATTGCAATCAGACAGAATTGTCAATGCCTCATTGTTGAAGGAGATTCGGAACTAGTCACAAATATCCTCCGAAAGTTACGGAAAGGCACACCCTGGGAGAAAATCACTCAAAGTTGGAGAACAACCACTCTCATTCAGGAAGTAAGTCAGCTGATGAAACAGGTTCAGTACATAATTCCAGGCCACATTAGAAGGAAAGGAAATGCAACAGTAGACTATCTAGCGAATTGGGCATGCCAACATCCAAACCGACATATAGATTGCAGCCCCCATGAAGCCATCTGGAACGTGGAACTCCACTCCCTTAAACTGATTGTAAATAAAGATCTCCAACCCCCCGATCGGGGTGGCCACTTGTTAGGCAGCGCATCATAAGAGATGAACACTGGCAGTTGTATGTCCTTCACACACTTTTATTCCATAATGGCGCAGGCAAAGAGCAGATTATGGCGGTGCATGGTAGATCGACCTTTAACTATGTTGCAGGCAGGCCAGCCTGGGATGTCAGGGTCCAGGAGGAAAATTCTAGTTAAGGTAAGTTTCTCGCCTTCCCTTCTCCATTCTTTCATCCATCAAGCTCTGCATGCAAGAGTTTTGAGACAGGCGAGAAGGAAGCTGAGCATTCTTCAACCTCCCAGCCAAATAACTCAACCGGGGTATGTATCCAATCTCTTTCTAATTTTCATGATTGAAATTGGGACCGTCTTGTTCAAGAACGTGTATTGCATGGCAATTCTGGTTCTATTTACAGTTTTGGGTTATGCTCTGAAGTCAATTAGCACAGGCTTCGTGGTTATAGGAATTGTCTTGCTCACGAAAACGTCACATAAGATTATCCTGTTTTTGCTGATGATTATAGGTCGTGTTATCCCAACTTTGAAGCCTGTTAAACCCTGTTTCAAAGATCCTTGCAAACCTCTATTTCATTATGCCATCACTACATGGGTAATCATATCTCGTATTATGGTTTTGTTAAGAGTGTATTATATGGGTCGTGTCGGGTTGCCCTGGAGTTGGGTTCTTTATCTAAATTTGTCAAGGGCTATTGGTATGCTAGAAGGTTTTAGGTGGTCCCATAGTCCTGCTTATGCAAACAATCAGAGCCAATTTGCTTGCCCTTTTTCTGAAGTCTTACACAGAAGTATAGATAGTAAAAATCTTCATCTTAATGTGGCTCCCTGTCTTGACCCTTTGCTCAACCCGCTGCCTCTGTTGGTTTTTAGCTCTGTTCTCAATCACAACGCTTGCATTCTCTGCCTAAGTATTTTGGCTCACCGGGCAAAGGAGACTATCTCGTCAATGATTTGTTTAGCAGCCCGACATACTGTCGTTATTCCTAGAAATCGAGAAGGGCGGCCTCAATTTGATGCTCTGTCATTGTTTTCATGTCAGTTTGTATTGCGCTGTAGGTGGCAAGATAACATGGGGAAGCGACGGTCAACTGCTCAGGCTTCTAGAGGGAAGCAGGTCCAGCCCGAACAACCCCCAAAGAAACGTGGACGGAAATAAAATTTAGAGCATCTTCAGAAGTTGGCAACGAGTTATGTCATAGGAAATTCGGCAGCTGTCCGTCAAGAGATTAGAGGATGGGAACGTGACATCCAAACATACCCGGAGGATAATGAAACAGAGACAGAAATATTGGATTTCATCGCCGATCCTAGCAACACCAGAGGTCGCCTCACATTATTTCAGCAAACCATTCATACGTACTGGATCCTAAAAAGCCTTCTAGCAAAGGCTATTCAGAGTATTCACCCTAGTCATGCTGAGCAGAACCCAATGAAGACTGAAATCCGCATGCTGGACATCATGCAACACAAGGAGGATCAGCTACAACACATTAAGATCACCCAATACCAGGCCACTGATAGAATAAGCAGGGTAGATGATCGAGTTGGTCGTATTGAAAAGCAACTCCAGCAATTACAACAAGTAGATATGCCAGGATCGACCCGGAAAGCTCCAGCTCCTGTCTCTTCATCTGAAGAGTAGTTTTTTAGCTTTATGTGCCTTTAGGGTAGTTTTGGACTTAGAATAATCTCTTCTTGTTTTATGTGTCTTTATGATAGTTTCGGTTTTATATGAACTTGGTTTAATTCTCCAAAATGTAGATATATTGAAAGTAGAACAGATAGCTCATGCTAGATGTAGAAGAATGAAACTATTTCAGTTTTGGCTTTCTTTCCATGCATTGAGATGGCCAACAGACCTGGTCCTGCGGGCAGGTTGAGGCTTTGGACTTCTTTATATTTTTGTAACCTGCTTTACAAGTATAAATAGAAAAAGAGAGGCACTACCAAATTCACAAAAAAAAAAGTGGTTGCTACCCACCAAAATTTATGCAAGTCCATGTGTTTGAGGAGCATACAGAACAGATGGAAACATTGGACCGAATGCACTATTTACAATGCCAAGTTCAGAAGAGACTGGTAGTGGTTTGGTGAGGCCAAAATGATCAAATCACTCATGAGAAAGTAAAAAATATGGACACTTGGTTGGCACACTTTGCAGGGCACGTTCAATGTGACTTTTGTCCTCCACCGCCTCTAGGAACAGCCCCGTACAACCCTGCATCCATCATGTCGTACGACTAGTATGCTATCTGGTGTTCTTTATGTTTTATATGTGTTTAGGTTCCTCTGGCCCAATCGTTTATGGAGAATGTCCCTAGTCACTCTTTTGTATTTTTGTCATCTGGTGCAAATTTTGGTCAACAAACCTAGTCGGGGTGAGACCACCTGTTTTGTAAGCTGCATTATGTACTTCTTTTTTCCTACGTGAATAGAACATTGACTTACAAAAAAAAAAGGTTCATACAACATTAAAAATAATAATTAAGGTTCATACTTATTTACTAAATAGGTCTATAAATATATACTTTAGGCTTATCTATCTAATATTTATGTAATGCGAATATGACGATTTAATACTAGATTTAAATGAGCTCACACTTTTAACATAAATGAATGAAGTTTAAAAATTAAACTAATTTATGGCCAAATATTACACATAAATATAAATATTAATTTGGCTATCTAAATTATATTATCTTTACTAAAATTATAATGAAGGCATTAGTGTAAAGTAGATAGATGATACATGCAATTATGTTAATTGTAAATGAATCCATTTGTAGTGTTAAAATTTAGAGACAAAGGGGTATTCAGAATTTTAACACTATAAATAAAGAGACCTCTTTGTCTCTAAATTTCAACATTGCAAATGGATTCAAAGACCCCTGTAGTGAAATGTAACACTTCGGTATCAAAATTGTAATTTTCTATTTATAAAGTGACATAACTAAAAATTACTCACATAAATGACTAATTCATATACTTGTTGTACTTGTTATTCGGTCATGTTTTTATTCTTGGACTATAATATTCATTTACATTAATCATTATTAATTTTGTCACTTATTATCTAGTCATATATTTTAATCCTAGACTAAATTAGTCATTTAAGTTAGTCACATTTAGTTTAGTTACTTATTATCTAGTCATATATTTTATCCCTAAACTAAATTAGTCATTTAAGTTAGTCGCTTTTAGTTTAGTCACTTATTATCTAGTTGTATATTTTAATCCTAGACTAAATTAGTCATTTAAGTTAGTCACTTTTAGTTTATTCACTTATTATCCAGTCGTATATATTATTCCTAGACTAAATTAGTCATTTAAGTTAGTCATTTTTAGTTCGATCACTTAAAATTGCTCAAATTTAGTAGTAATTCACTTAAAATAATTGCGGTGACTAAATTTTTTAGTCACCTGGTCATTAATTTCATCATTTTTTACTAGTGTGTGTGATCTCATCCATGATCAATTTGGGCATGTAATTCAAGAAATCACTGTAATCCTCTGGTGTAGTTGTTTCAGTGAGAAAATTTTTATAATGGTTGTTAGCAGTTGTCTTGATAGCTTCCTGACCAATGTACACCTTTCCTTCATCATCATTTATGGCTAAGATTTTTTTTCTTGACGTTCTAACAGTAGCTTGCTTGTGAAAGAAAGAGATATTTTTGTCATCGTCTGGCAGCTAGATATTTATTGATTTGAGCCTCCATTTTTCCTCTTCTTTATTGTTTGATTTATTCAAGTTCTAGTATAGTTCTTTTTCCTGCTCATGTTTCTCTTCTCTTACTCCATGAATGTCGATGTCAATTTGGACTGTTCTAGCTTCCCTTTGATTTCTTTGATGACTTTGTCTAGTTCGCTATAGTGAATTTTTTCCCAATATTTAAGTGCCATATGAACCTTCTTCAACTTTTTTTCCCAAATGTGCATTGGGGAGCCCTCAATGTGTTGTTGCCAAGTGTTGAGCATGATCTGTCTGGCTTTAGGGATATCACTCCACAACAGATTGAATATAAAAGGGAGGGGTCCAAGGGAGCACTGATCTCCTAAGGTGACGGTGATGGGGCAATGATGAGAGGCAAAGTAAGAAAGGATACTAGAGGATGCAACAGGGCAATGAGAGATAAGATGAACAACCACAATAAAACGGTCAAGCCTTTACATTATGTTCCCATATTTGATTCTTCAATTGCTCCAGGTGATTTTTCGGTTTTTGGGAATGATGTCCACCAGATCATGACTTTGGATCATTTTTTCTCACTGGTCTCTTGAAGGATCAATATTAAAACTGCATCCTCTTTTTTCATTTCCATGTAGGATCAAGTTAAGGTCCCCTTCGATGATAATATTTATGTTATCCTCAATATCTATATCTGATTTCATGGTGCTCCAACATACTTCTTTATCTTTGTAATTATTTGGTCCATATATATGGTAAACAGTTACCACAATGTTCTCTTGCGTATTCTAAAGATTGACTTTGATACAGTCTTAGGTCTTGGTGACTGCCAACTATTTCCAATCCCTCTTATTTTAAATTGTAGCTATTCCTCTAGAGGCACCTCTAGATTCCACCATAGTGCCCATGTAATTCTTCATTTTATTTATAATGTTATCCATGTCTCTTTTTCCTTGTTTGGTTTCTTGAAGGAGAATTATGTCAGGATTTTCTTGATTAAGAAGGTCTCTTAGAGAGGTGGTTTTAGAGGGGTACCCTATTCCCCTACAATTCCAAGAGAGGGCTTTCATCATTTTAGGAATGCAGGTTGAGGACTTGTCTTCCCTCCTGATTCATATTGATTTTCAGGTTGAGGCTCCTATGTAGGCTGGAACCTGAATACATGGAAATCTCCGCATGGTTGCAAAAATCCAGCATGACTGCAGGATTGAGATGAGCTCGAGATATATGACCCATGCCGTAAATTAAGATCATGACTACCATTCCCCACACAACTGACACACCAAGATGAGTTATGGAACCATTAGTTCTATGGTCAACAACAATGGCTCCACAACCTACAAATTCGAGGAAGAATGTCTCGATAAATTCTGCAATCGTAGTGCTTTAATCGCCCTCGACAACATCACATCTTGGTCACACAGCAACTGGATTGCGCTGATCTCTAACCTTAATCAACCAAGAATTTTTTTTTTTTTTTCTGAATAGTCCTCTCGGACCGGGCAAGCTGTATCATAATTGAAAAAAAATATATGTTTATCCAGGCTACCTTTGGGCTAATAAAAAAAACTTCTACCGAAATCACTCAACAAAGCTTGGCTCAGTTCTAGGAATCTTCTCACAACACAACACACAGGCCTCTGATCCTGTGCTCTGATACCATGATATAAATAGCTAAAACACACACAATTACTAAACACACTCATATATTATACACAAAATGATGTATGTGTAAACACACTCACACACACTGATTGCATTCATATTACTCTATTAAATAGAGTTTCTGAGATCCAACTTATTCCTAATTTAGAGAGAGAGGTTTAGAGAATTTCTCAACCATCACAAACTAACTTCTCAAATATGGAATGTAAGCATTAACTCCAATATAACTGACCCTGTCAAATAATGCAAACCTTACAAATTATTGGAGAAAGGATATTGAATTGCTTATCCTTATCATGACTTAATTTTACAGATAGAAATTATGAAAGTTATCGATAACATAATTTTTGAGATAAAAACATTTATGAAAGCGATCTATAACTATGCAATTTTAACGAATATTGTTCATTTTGAGTACACTTTACAGTGACTACATGAAAATGAAGATTCTACATGTAACGCACATCGAAGAGAATTATTATTATTTTTCTTTTCATTTAACGTTGACAAATTTGATTCTTTTACAACGTCTCATTTTTATTCTATTGAATGAAAAAACGAGAGAACAAAGGACTTTATTATGACGTATTCTTATGAAAAAGTAAATTTCGGGGTTGTTAAGATTTGACATTATACGGTGGAAGAAATAAGAAATACTTTTTTTTTTTTTAAGCAAAGTCAGCTGCTATTGATATTAAAAAAAGGGAGACTGAGCTCCAATGATTACAAGAGGTGTAATAGAGGAGGGAGAGAGAGGAGTGACATAAAAGCCTACTATCACTCTTTTTCTTCTAACATTCAAAAAAACCTGGATTGTAGAGAGAGTATAGACATGGAAGAACTAAGACAAAAGAAGGATAAATTTGCAAGTCATAGTTAATATATGTTGATATGACAGATCTGGTGAGCGGTGGAGTCTTTTGGATGGACATTTTCACCTTGGTTTCTTGCATTTGTGGAGCTAGAAGTTGGGGCTGTATTTTTCTCCAGCATGTACTTCAGAATTTTGATGGATTCTTGGGCATGGGCACACTTATTGGAGAGATATTTGAATTGATCCTAAAGGGATGTGACCCTTTGATGGAAGAAGTTTAGATTAGCTTCATGTCTTTCTTCCACCAGCTTGGCCTGAAAGTGCAACCTGTCATCCATGATCTTCTTGTGGGCTCAAATTTGTTCCAACTCCACTTGACGGTTGGCATAATGAATACAATCTCCACTCCTGGCCATACTTAATATAAATAACCCAATTCCAGAGGTCTAAAATAGAGGAAAGAGGTAGGTAGAGGAAAAGGATATGGATTCAAGCAGCCAGGATAAGCAAATAAGAACGGGAGAGGAGGGACAGGGGCTGCGAACAGGAGGAGATGCGGGCAAGTGGACGCTAGGAGATGCAGGCAGGCGTGGAACTCACTCCCGAAGGAGCAAGTGCGACAAAAAAGGAGCGAAGAAATGATTAACAAAACTGCGTAAGGAAATTGGTGACCCGAGAGGTAGGGGAGGTAAATAAATAATCTGGAGCGTGAGTTAGACCATGGAAGATCACGGGGAAGCTGAGGGTGGAGTCAAGTGCGGGAGAGGAGGGTGCAGTTGCCTCGAGGAGGGAGAAAATATAGAGAGGGACAAGGATCATGATTGAAGAGGCATGAAATCAAAACAAAGATGGAGGGAGTATGATACTCGTGATCTAGAGGCTCATCAATGCGCCTCCAGTTTTGGAAACTGCTGACAGAGTCTTTCCAAGGCCATTGGGATAAGGGCCAAAAACTGGGAATTCGAAGCTGATTAGATCTTGTCATGGCAAGTGGATTTAATGCTCGATGTCATTGCAGGACAGGATTCCTACGGATCTGAGACAGGCCCTGTTGGCCCGAAGGTCTGCCTCTTTGTTGAGAGTTCGGAGAATGTGAAAGAAATTGATCCCTTTCATGTTTTTAGTAAGTAGCTGGCATCTGGCTATGGTTTGCTGAAGGGACATTAGCTGCTGATTGATTATGGACCATAAGGATAATGATGATAGTCGAATATCCAAAAATCATGGCATTGTTTATGTCGAGCTTCTGTAAATGAAGGATGCCTTGAAAAAGGGCGAGGGCTTCAACTCTATTATTGGAGAGAGAACCCAGACCCCAATCAAAAGAAGAGATGATAATACCTTCCTCATTACGGATAATGCCACCTGCTCCTGCCACACCCGGATTAGATTTGGATGCTCCATAAAAGAACAGAGAGGGTGTTTTACAGTTCCTTAACCATATTTTGAAATCTTCCTTACTCAGTCGAATTTTCCAACTGTTTTTGGTGATGTTCAACTATTTATTGAGGGTATTACTTCATTCGATGATGTTGTTTTTGTCCAACAAGAAGCTTATGAAGTTTCACTCTTCCACACATAGATCATTGTAGTTAATTTGATAGGCATGCTTCTTAGTATATATAGATTCCAGAGTAAGGATTTTCTCTTTACTGCATAGCTTCCTAAAGTCTGTTGTTTTATCTTTGAAGATTTTATAGTTTCGGGCCAACCAAATATTTCAAAGAGTTGTGAGGGCAAGAGTATCCCATAATCTTTTAGCTAAGCTACTATTTTTACATTTCCAGGGGTATCTTTCTTCCAAATTCCCAAGGCTTCGATGATGGTGTTGTGTAAGCTCCATGAAATATTGGAGTTTTGGATGAGCTCCTTCGAACAACTGATGGCAAAGGGGCATTCAATAAAAAGATGATGGGTGGTTTCTTCAGCAGCTTGACAGTTAGGACAACAAGAGGGCCAAATAATGCCTCTCTTTTTTAGATTCTCAGAGGTTAAGATTTTCCCTTTGATTAAGGTCCAAATGAATAATTTTATCTTGGGAAGGGCCTCAGATCTCCAGGCTAGTTTCCACGGAGACCATGTGGGCACTGGGTAGTCCTTATTGCAAATATCTTGATAACCGGCTTTAATAGTGTAGATCGATCTAGTTGGATCCCAATGAAAGCCATATTCAGTGTCCTGCTTTAAGGGAGTAATGCCATGGAGGTAATTTTTAAGAGTAGAAAGGCTTGCTTCTAAATGAGCAGGAACTTCGAGGAATTGCCACCCGGTCTAGATCGAGGAATGAGAATCCCAGGTGGATATTCAGTTTAAGTTGTGTATCCCCATGTTGCTTAGATAGGACAAAATATTATGAGTTTCCTGTATGCTATTTATGGGGGCTTGTCCCATGATTCTGTCCGCTCCTATGCTTATATTTCTCCCTCCTTTAGGCACTTTAGATATGTTGTGAGCTAAGGAGGAAATAACTTTTTTACAAAGCCGTTAGATTCTTGAGCAGGGCTTGTTGGGGATGATTTGATTAAGCATATGTTGTCTAGAAGTGTGCAGATATTTGATTTCGAGGACCTGTTTCCACCTGGCTGTCTTGCCACTGATAAGTCTCCAGATTATCTTTCCACCAAAAGCCAGATTCATAAGCTTTGGTGAGCGGATACCCAAGCCTCCCTGATCTTGATCTTGGATAACTTGCTTCCAGCTTATGAGATTGAATTTTATTTTTTCTAATTTCCCACCTTGCCAAAGGAATTGACGAATAATGGTCTCCATTTTATGATGGAAGGAGTTAGGGGAATAAAGGAGGGAGAATTGATAAAGAGGCAGGGAGGAGAGTCCTGATTTGAGAAGAATAAGGCGACCGTCCAGATTCAGCCAAGAGGCTCCCCAAAGCTACACTTTCCTTTTCATTTTGTCGATGATTATGTCCCACACCATAGCTTTTAGAGGTCCTAAGCTTACAAGCATGCCAAGATAAGAGAAGTGTCCCCAATCTAACTTATAAGGGACCTCAAAAATGTTGGCAATGTTGTGCAAAGACTGAGCTGAAATATTCCAACCATAAATGAAGCTTTTAGGATGATTGATCAGACCTCCAGAGTAGCTCATAAATTTATCCAAGAGAGACTTGAAATGATGGGCTATGACGTTGGAGGCACCTCCCATTAAAAGAGTATCGTCAGCAAATTGAGAGTGATTTAGATTTTTGACTCCATTGCCAAAATTAATGCCAGTGATGAGTCCAACCCGATGCTTGTGATCAAGCACCTTACTGAAGGACTCAGCCATTAATATGAATAGATAGGGGGACAAGGGGCAGCCTTGTATTACACCACGAGAAGATTGGAAGGAGGGAGCAGGCCTTCAATTTATGAGAGGGGAAATATAGGGGCTAGTTATGCAGGCTTTGATAAGATCAATGAAGGAGAGATCAAATCCCATTTTTTTAAGTACTGCAAATAGAAAGGAGTGCCGGACATGGTCAAAGGCATTGGCTAAGTTGAGCTTTAGGATAAAGCCTTTTTCATTGCGAGAGAGGCTAGAATGAATTTCTTCTTGAACAAGAAGGATGGAATAAGAGATTTGTCTGCTAGACTGAAATCCACCTTGGTTTTTGGAAATGAGAGAATGGAGATGGGGTTTGAGGCGAAGGGCTAAGATTTTGGTCAACATTTTATAAGAGGCATTACAAAGGGAAATGGGTCGAAATCTAGCAAAGGAGGAGGGTCGGTTTTCTTTAGGAATAAGGGCGAGATGAGTAGCATTGGTATAGCCACCAACTTCGCATTTTCATTGGGTCCAGTGTATCAGCTTGATTAGATCTTTTTTTATTATCTCCCAATAGGTCCTGTAAAAACTGATGGAGAAGCCATCATGCCCTAGAGTTTTATCAGGATGAAAGGTCCATATTGCTCTGTAAATCTCAGTTTCCTCAATTCCTCTGGTGAGCAGGTTATTGATGTCTTCATTTACAGTAGTGGGAAGATGCTGGAGAAGG
Organism: Pinus albicaulis; assembly: GCA_034641835.2. Taxonomy (NCBI): domain Eukaryota; kingdom Viridiplantae; phylum Streptophyta; class Pinopsida; order Pinales; family Pinaceae; genus Pinus; species Pinus albicaulis. Next base: position 904,629,090 of record CM076579.1, on the reverse strand, counting down.
TTAGAGTAGTCCTCCTAAATTTTGGTCTCAGTGAGAAGAGTTTGAAAGTGAGCAGAAGCGGCCATTTTGATTGCTTCTTGGTTAGTGTGAAGAGTGCCCTCAGCAATTGTGATGGTACTTATATTGTTTTGAATTTTCTTGGCAGTATCCTGTTTGTAGAAATAAGTAGTATTTTATGTCCGTCTTGAAGCCATAACTGTCTTGATTTAATGCGCCATTTTCTCTCCCCTTCTCTGTTGGCACAATAGAGCTGATAGTAAAGTTCATTTTCCAACCCACGTTTCTCTGGGGTGAGCCCAATTGTTTTTGTTTGTTCATGAACTCCTTCCAGCCTTTGCTTTATTGTAGTTTGTGTCTTCTCTGGTTCTTTGTAATGAGATTTTTCCCATTCCTTGAGGGCAATTTTGATGTTCTTCAACTTACTTTCCCATATGAAAACCGAAGAACCTTCTATATGTTGGCTCCAGATAGCCCGAACAATATTATTGGCTTCAGGAATATTGTTCCATAGGGGAATCTATTTAAAAGGTATAGGCCCTAAAGGCCAATGCTTTTGAAGATTGAGTGTGACAGGATAGTGGTCAGAGGCAGAAAAGGGGAGGACGAGGGCATAGGTTGTGGAGAAGGAGGCAAGGAGGGTGATGTCCACAAGGATTATGTCTAATCGCTCCATAATATTTTCTTTCCCAATTCTGCGGTTGCTCCATGTAACTTTCGATTCTTGGGAACAATATCAACTAACGCATGCTCCTGCATGATCTCTTCTAGTTGGGCTCTAGTAGGATCTTGGGTGAAAGTTCCTCCTCTTTTTTCATTTGAATGTAGGATGAGATTAAAATATCCTCCTATTATTATATTCCTGTTCTCCTCTTCGTCTATGTCGGCATTGTTGGAGTTCCAACACTGATCTTTATCTCTGTAGTGATTAGGTCCGTAGACGTTGTAGATGACAATTTTTTTGCTATCTGTTTTGTATTCTAATTTGAATTTGATCCAATTCTGATTAATAATACTGTTGTTCAGAATCCATTTGTTGTTGTTCCAAAGGGTGGAAATACCCCGAGAAGCCCCTCTGGATTTAGTGATTTTTCCATCATAATGCTTAAACTTATCAATAATTTATTTCATTTCTGGTTTTCATTGTTTGGTCTCTTGCAGAAGAAGAATGTCTGGTTTCTCCTGCAAAATCAGGTCTTTGAGAGCAACAATTTTAGAGGGGTGCCCTAATCCCTTGCTATTCCAGGAGAGAATTTTCATCATTGGGTGCCAATGTTACGGAGGGTTGCTCTCCCTCCTTGATCCTTAGCTCCCATATCTTTACTGTTTTTCCCCAAGATGTAGGTTTCAATAGGATTCTAGGTGCCCATTGCTATGTCTGTTTGTGCATTTTCATCTCTTTTTTGTTTGAAGGATCTCCTACTAGGCCCTTGTTTTTTGGGGGATCAAGGTTAACACCATGTTATTTTGAGGAGTTTCTAGTGGCATGGGTGGAGGGGGGATCAGGGGCAGAGGAGAGGGAACTAGGGCCATTGGTTTGAGATAGGGGAATGGTAAGAGTAGGATCGCCCTCAGGTTGGGATAAGGAGGAGAAGGGGTTGGTGGATTCCAAGTTGGAGATAGGAGGAGGCAGGGGGGCTTAGCAGATGAAGCGGTAGGCTAAATGGGGTGATTCTGGGAAGAGGGAGTGGAGGTGGAGGCTAAGTGGTTGGAATGGGAAGGAGCAGAGGATGGTCCAGCTTTAGGGTTTGAGGCACATTTCTTCTTTTTGACCGGCTCCCATTGAGCTTCTTGTTCAGGATTATCAGCATCAATAACATTGGAACATCGATTATAAAAATGACCATATTCGTGGCATACCTTGCATTTGAAGGGAATCTACTCGTAGTAAAGTTGCTGAATGTGAGTCCAATCATCCACCTTTAGTTTGATGGCCTCCAGGAGCCCTTTACCAAGATCGACTTCAATGCAGATCCTGGCACAAGCTTGCATGTTGTCCTTTGGTTCACTGCGATCAATGAACTTGCCGATGACCTTCCCGATAGTGCGGACCGATTCGTCCCCCTAGCAGTGGAGAGGAAGATGAGGAAGATGGACCCAGACCAGAACTGCACTAGACACATCTAGTTCAAGATCGAAGTCGGGGGTTCACTTGTTAAGATATAAGCCTCTCGAATCCATAAAATATGGCCCATTCCTAAAGATTAAATTCTTTTCCTCCTTGGATTCGAAATGAAAAGTGAAATACTCTTTCCCACAAAAGCGAATGGAGATTTTACCATTTATTTTGTCAGCCCAGTTTCGTTCAACCCAACGCTGAACTGTTCTCGGAGAGGGCCAAAGCCCGGTGAACTGTCCGATCAGACCCTTTTCAACTAATGAAAGAGAGACCATCTAAGGGAGAGAAGGAGGAAGAACAAATTCTTGAAGACCCTCAAGCTTCTTGACGAATTTGGAGATAGTAGGGTGAGGCCTCTGGGGTGGCAGATATTTGACTAGATCAGAAAAGGAAAGCTGGGCGGCATCAGCCTCTAGGGAGGAGCCCAGATGAGCCATCAGGAAAAGAGAGAGAGCAGGGCCAAAGGGCTAAGGTAGACTAGGCGCGGCTGCAGCAACAGTGTGACCTAGAGAGCACCAGATCGCAACATTCAGGAGTAGAGCGAAAAAAATAAAATAGAAATAAAAAATAATTTATAATGTATTACGGAAATGAAAAGTTTAAAAAATAATAATATCTTAAGTATTATATATATATATATATATATGGAACTTTTTGTTTTTCAGAATTTTATATGAAATTTTTATTTTTAAGTGATTTTGAATGATTATTTAATATATGTAACAATTTTTTTTTTAACATGGTGAATTATTAATTTTTTACATTAATCTAAGGGAGGTGGAACTTTTTGTTTTTCAGAATTTTATATGAAATTTTTATTTTTAAGTGATTTTGAATGATTATTTAATATATGTAACAAATTTTTTTTTTATCATGGTGAATTATTAATTGTTTACATTAATGTAAGGGAGGTCCTAAGATCAATTTTTCTGGATCTTATTATTTAGCAAGATCCGAGACTCAAGTTGAGCCAAGATCATAGTAGCCCATATACTCAATGAGATTTGAACCGTGGTCTAGTTGGTTTCAGCCAGCTAAACTTAAACGATTTTAAAGGTTGTTGTGATGATTAAAAACACATCTACCACCTTCAACATTAAAATTCTCATAAAACAACTCTTCATTAACCACACATTTGCAATTTCTCAAAGCATACATAAATAAAAGAGAGCTTATCCAAACACAAATTACTGATATAAAATAACACAACAAATCCTAGCCCAAATATTACAATTGGCCCTTACAAAATCTCTCAAGTCATTCTCACACTCTTTGTATTCCTCACTTCTCCCCTCCCTCACTCTCTCTGTATTCTTCCTTACACAAATTTCATATTTATACAAAAATATGAATTTGTTTCATTCCATTAAATTCTCCACACAAATCTCAACTAAATTTAAATTAGATTTATTCTAGTTTTTGACTCAACAAAATCTCGTATATAGAGTTCTTACTCCCTAGATTATCTACCTAACCCCATTCCACTCATGTCCTTTAATTATTAAAGAGATTTTTACAATAATCCTCACCTTTACATTTTTTCTCTTAATTTATTTTAAAATGAAAAAAATAATTAATAAAATAATTAAAAACCTCACCCCTTATTTTACACAAATAAATAATGAAAATTGAACTTGATGCTCCCACATCACATAAAAAAATATACTCTAGGAGATATAACTGACCTTGTCAAATAATGCAAACTTTACAAATTATTAGAGACAAGTTCAAAATATTCTTCGACATAAAGATACCCTATGAGATATAACTGACCCTGTCAAATAATGCAAACCTTACAAATTATTGGAGAAAGGATATTGAACTGCTTATCCTTATCATGACTTAATTTTACAGACAGAAATTATGAAAGTTATCGATAACATAATTTTTTAGATAAAAACTCTTATGAAAGCGATCTATAACTATGCAATTTTAACGAATATTGTTCATTTTGATTACAACTTACGGTGACTACATGAAAATGCAAATTCTACGTGTAACGCACATCGAAGAGAATTATTATTATTTTTCTTTTCATTTAAATTTTCGTTGACAAATTTGATTCTTTTGACAACATCTCAGTTTGTATTCCATTGAATGAAAAAAGGAGAGAACAAAGGACTTTATTATGACGTCTTCTTATTCAAATGTAAATTTCGGGGTTGTTAATATTTGACATTATACCGTGGAAGCAATAACAAATAATTTATAATGTATTACGGAAAGTTTAAAAAATAATAATATCTTAAGTATTATGATTATATATATATATATATATATATGGGGAACCTTTTGTTTTTCGAATTTTTATATCAAATTTTTATTTTTAAGTGATTTTGAATGATTATTTAATATATATAATCATTTTCTTTTATCATGGCGAATCATTAATTTTTTATACTAATTTAAGGGAGGTCTTAAGATCAATTTTTTTGCAGCCGAGATTTACGGAAAAGGGGAGTCTATTCCTTGAGTCAAGATCATAGTAGCCTATATACTTTGAACCGTGGTCTAGTTGGTTTCACCCAGTGAAACTTAAACGATTTTAAAGGTTGTTGTGATGATTAATTTTAGGGTGGGGTGCCACCGAACTAAATTTCACTTGCAAAAGTTAAAGTGAGAATATATTATTAGGCTTTGTCCTATTCACTCTCTGGCTTTAAAAACGAGTATGATAGGGATGTGCAAGTTTGTGCTTGTTCAACTTGGAGTTGTCATGTGTCCCTTCTAAAAAGGAAAAATGTTTCTCTACAACCCAGTATAGGAGGGAGGTGTAAGTATGTTGGTATAAAACTTGGAGTTGATAGGCACCCATTCTAAAATGAAAAATATTAAAAAAAAACATCAATAGTATCACTAATGAGGAGTGGTAAAAATGTAAAATACTTCACTTCCCATAAAAAAAAATCAATATACTTGTTTGGTTTGATTAACTAAAAGTATAATAAAATATCAATTAAGTCATTCTTAGTGCCCATGCTAAAGAGAAGTAGTAAAAATATTTCAAATATTTAGATGTTCATATGAAACAATATAATCTTACTAAACTTTATAGAGAAATATAGTTAAAATTTTAGAAAGAGCTATATAGGCATTATATAAAGCAATTGAAAAAAAAAGATAATTTTTTATAGTTAAAACATTTTAAGTAGTCTCACTTTATGCATAAGTAAATTTTGATCCATTTTATACATTAGCATAAAGGAGAAGAGTTATGACCATACTAGTGAGCTTTGAGCGAACACAACTTGTATCCTGCAAGCACTCTTCTAACATATCAATGTATATACGAAAAAGGGTAAGGGATAAAGGACATCCTTGCTTGGCTTTTACATTGCATTCAATTTCTTCCAACCCTTAATTCATTGTTGTCCTATGTTTGGAAATAACATTTTCATACAATGATGTCACAACAACCCTCAACTCAAGAGGACCCATGCCTCTTCGAGCTCGTGATTATGGTGTTTGTCGCTCGTGCCTAGGTTACATTTGCGATGCTCCATTACTGAAGTCCTGAATAAAACAATGGCATATTCGTGTTTGTATTTATTTCGTTCCACATTAATACTTCCTTCTAGGAAGAATATCAAAATATTTTCTAAGGTAAAATAATAATAGAAGCGATTACTTTAATTATTGGGACATTTCTCTATAACTAACCTAAGGGTAACAAGATGTTCAATGTTGAATGATGTCTCATAAATCCAACTTAGGATTTATCTCTTTTACCATGGTTTTCAATCCAAAATTTACTTTTATTTTCCAAAATAAGCTACTACAAACTAGCTAAAATGTGGCTTTAATCATAATGGAATTGTAATTAGAGGAAATGATTGTATCCCCAGTTTTAAAGATAGACACAATAAGCCTCCATGTCCAAGGTTTATAGAATCCTTGCTTCATTGCCAAATGAAAGATTTTGTTTATGTGCAAGGTGAGGATAGGTTCTCCCAATTTTTATTTATTTTTATTATCTTTGTAGCCTACAATCATTTCCTCATTTTTTCCATTAGCTAGTTGATTAACCCTAAATTCAATGTCTTCTAAAGGAAATATATCACTCTTTGTGGGCATTCAAAATGCTATCCATGGATTTAGAGGATTCATAGATGTTTTTAGGGTAAATATTCTAGTTCAAGGTAATCAAATGATTTTCTTTAGAGTTAAGAATCATAATTTTCCTCAAAAACTTTCTATGGTCAAACTTATAGAGTTTCAATGCCTAAACTTACTTTCTACTTATTTAAAATATTTTATTTGTTATAATAATAATTTTTTAGGTATTTCTCATGTCAAGTTTACATCCCTAATTGTTTCAATGGCAATTTTACAAACATTAGCATATGAATAACCCTTAAAATTTTATTTTTCTATTTATATTGAACCTTAATAAATAACATGTTAAGAGAGAGAATTGTAATAAAATTATGATAAAAATTATTGCTTCTATAACAATTTGACAATTTTTATCATATGTTTTATTATTCTTTTTATATAACATCTCCATAAAAAAATTGCTAATATAAAAAATTATCATAAAATTATAATAAAATTTTTCAATTTATCATTATAAATAAAAATGTTTAAATCCCTACTTAAACAAAAAAATTCATTTTCCTTTTGTCAAAAAGACCAGTGACTTTGACACTTAAAATTCTCATGCATGTGCTTATTTTGAGTGACAAAATTTAGAGTTAAAGTTTAAAGTTAAATGTTGAATAAACATTTAAGAGTTTAAAGATGACAATTCAGTGGAAACAAAGATATCTACCACTTTTTAATTATACTACTTAAATTTTAAAATTGGGAGTGAATTAACACAATTTTTTTGGGATTAAAAAAAAAAATTTATTTAAAAAAATTAAATTAATCTATTTTTATTTTATATTTTATTTTACGAAATAAAATAAAATTGAAATATCATATAAATAATTTAAAGTAATAATTCTTTTTTCATTAATAACAATTATTTTATGTTTTCGAAGCAGTGGATGGTTACATATTTCCAAGCTATAACTTCATTAATGCGGTTGGGCAGGATCGCTTCAGCTTGGTGATAAAAATGCAGTAGTTATGGATCTTACTCCTCAATTAAATGTTGAGGTTAGCATAACATGGATTTCTTATAGCCCAGCAAAGCACATTTGACACTTTGGAACAATACAGAATATTCCCTTATATCACGAAGGGTTGAAGGAGCCAATGTCAAATAATGCAAACTAGCTCGGGCAATTATTGTAGACAGGATATTGAATTGATTATCCTTATCATGACTTTATTTTAGAGATGACGAACTATGATTAATTTGATCGGTAACTTTATATTTCTTGACGGCCGCATTAGACGAAATTTTCTGGAAATATTTCATAATTTGACGATACATTACCGTGATTTCATAACCCATATATGATAAAAAAATATTATTGTTTTCATTTAAATTTGTGTTCCAACTTTTATTCTTTTGACAATATCTCAATTTTATATTCTATTGAATTAAAAGAATTGAACAAATAGACGTTGTTATTGAATTAAAAAATATGAACAAAGGACATTGTTAGCACGTCGTGTGTGGGAAATGTAAATTTCATGGTTGTTGAGATTTGACATTCAACGCTGGTTGCAATAACAAACAATTTAGAGTGTTAGATTAAAGTAGTATATTATTAGATGCTGGACATTTTTTGTCTCAGCGTATTTATGGCTGGATGGACTGGAAAATAAAGTAATTATTATAATTTAATATGTTTTTAATTTTTGTTTATAGAGAAATTTGTTTACATCCTTATTTTTAAAAAATCATATATATAAGTTATTATTATTATTATTTAAATTTATGATTAGTAACTTATTTTAATTCCAAATATATATACAAAATCATTTTTATTGCCATCGCTATAACCTCTAAATATACTTCTAAATATAACATCACTATTCCAAATAAATTAGACGATCAACCCGAAACATCTATGGTTATCACTATAACCTCTAAATATAACTACACTAACAAACCCGAGACACCTCGATATATATATATATATATATATGTGGGGGTTTTTAAAGCTAGTTGAGATGATTAATTCCATGTGCGGGTGCCACCGAACCAAATTTCCCTTGGCGCCATTGCTCTGGCTCCTTTCACCAAAGTCATCTAAGTCAATCCGTATCTTTGTCACTCACATTGTTCGTGGTAAAAAACTGCGTTACATCCTTAAGTCTTCAAGTTTTTAATATTATATTTTGTTTTTTTCTTTATGTAGTCCATTTTTATAATTTTCTTGGATGATTTAGCGGTTAGTATAATGTCATGTTATTTTTTTATTTGGGATTAAATGTTGAGGAAGGTTTTTTTTTTGGTTTGTGATAAAGTTTAAGGAATGGATTTCTTTACTTTATTAGAGTTTAGGATTTTTTTTATATATCTAAGTTATAAATTGTTGAATATATTTTTGGTATTACAATAACAATTACTATATTTAATCTTAGATTTTTCCTAAATTATCTAAAAAATATCTAAATAACAAATTGTTAAATATGTTGAGATTTTATTTTAATTATTTTTCCAGAAAAATCTCATGAAGGTGACAACAATAGGATTTGTTGCTAAATTGACTCCATCTATTTCTGATGTGCAGTTAATGCATCCTATATTTGTTGTGAGTGAATTTATGATTCTGTTTCTACTCCCAGCTATGAAATGTAAGCCCATAGAGGCAAATGAGAATGATGAGGAATGTGAGGTGAGTGGAAGTGAAGAACAGATGAGAAACTCTTTTATTGTATTTCTCGAGTTGATGAATGAGATTGTTGATGCCCTGTTTGGTGGACGTAGCCCATATTGGTCGGGTGAACCACATCAAAATATTTGTCTTTCATGGTTGAATGTTGTGTATCTGTTTTTATTTAGTTTCCGTCATGTTTAATTACTCCAACAATTGGTATCGAAGCTGGTCGATATTAATATGCTGCTGTCGATGTGGAGGAGATGGTTCGATGAGAATTTGGGCTGGCCTGTGTCAGCATTGTTCTTATGTGCAGAGGCTGAGTCTGAGCTCATGAAGCCCGGTTAGCTATGTTTGATTCACGGTGCATAACGCAGAGCTTAATTGAGTGTAAACCGAGAGCGTTGAGTAGACAATGAGAAAGTGAAAATGGATGTGGCCATGAGTGCAGAGATAGGAATCCAAAGTTGTTGAGGGAAGTGAAGTTTAGAGGGCAACTGGTCTCTTTGCTGCGAAAACAACAATAGACAAAGAGAATTGGTGTGCGCATTAAAGGCAATGGTACAGAGTGAAATAAATGGATATGCCATGATAAAAATGGCGCAACGCAGTGAAAGCGTGTGTGTCACGGTGGCTAAAAGCTAGAGACAATATCTCCATGGCTACGCCATGGCCATTTTTGATGAGCGCAGAGAATAGCAGTTGAACCGTGAGCTAAAAAGTGGAGTCAGCACATGAGCTGAAGTCTTAAGCAGCGTTGAATGGCGTTGAAGCCAGAACGTTGAACGTTTTGGATTTGAGGTTTACAATTGCTTCTTTAAAACACGCTGATTTTCTTTTCAAATGCCATAAGTTAAATTGAAAACATAATTTATTATATGCAAATCGATATATAAAATGCCATATATATTTAAAGTCGATATGAAATCTTTGAAATCAATATGCAATATTGAAAAAAGAATGGCACTTTATTAATTTAAGAGGAGATGGCCCATTATAAATCATTTTTTAATGAAGTCATAAGTTGGAAATTCATGTTGTACAAGTTTTTAAATCGATTTGTATATTTAAATGCCATTTGCATATGGTATTAAGGGAAAGGCATTTTATAGGTGAAGGGTATTTTTTTAACTTAGGGAATTTTTAAAATAAAAACATCATTTATTAAAAGTTTCAATTGAATATTTTGTGACACGAGCTACTAAACATGGAAAAAACACAAAGTGTTCAGTTTGAGATCGAGAAGTTCAATGGCAAAAACAACTTCGAGATCTGGAAAGTGAAGATGTATGATCTACTCATGCAACAAGGCGTGGCGAAGGCACTGTTGGGAAAAGCCAAACAACCTTACACCATGGTGACACCATGACAGATGATGAATGGAGTGACTTGGATGAAAGAGCATTGAGCGGCATTTGACTGTGTTTGGAGGATGATGTTTTTTTAACATCGTGCCAAATAAAACTGATGTTTGTTTGTTGACAAAACTTGAAAATCTGTACATAACAAAATCCTTAACCAATAGGATTATTCTAAAGCGACAGTTGTATAGCTTGCACATGAAGGAAGGTACGATGATAACTGATCATCTAAATACCTTTAATACTCTCCTGGTGAAATTAGAAAGTATAGAAGTAAAATTTGAATCAGAAGATAAAGTTGTAACTTTATTATGCTTGTTTCTCGAGTCTTGGGATCATTTTTTTACTTTTATAAGTCTTAGTTCATCAGAAACCCTTGAGTTCGATGATGTTGTTGGAGCTTTTTTGTCTGAAGAAACAACGAAGAGGTCAAATTCAGAAACCTCTTTATTAGAAGAAATGATGGTTAGAGGTCGTTCTAAAGAAATACGCTTTAGTAAGCACAAAAACTCGTGTTCAAAATCGAAAGGGAAGAAGAGTAAGGTAAAGTGCTGGTTTTGTGGCAAATCAAGACATTTTAAGAAGGATTGTTGGAAGAGACAGCAAACATCCAAAGGAGAATCTTCGACAGAGAAGAAAGAAGCAAACATGACAGATACAGGTTCAACATCCATTTCAGGTATGAGTGATGAAGTGTTATCAGTTAGTTTGTCTAATCATGATCAACATTGGTTGTTAGATTTTGGTGCGTCAAATCACATGTGCATTCATAGAGAGTGGTTTAAAACTTATAAATCAATCAATGATGGAGTTGTTTACATGGGAAATGATGTCTCATGTAATATTGTGGGAATTGGAAGCATCCAGATTAAAATGTTTATGGGACAAATAAAATTCTAACTAATATAAGACATGTACCTGAACTAAGAAAAAAACTCATTTCACTAGGAGTACTAGACACAAATGGATATAAAACCTTTATTCAAGGTGGAGTAATGAAATTTTATAAAGGAATTTTACAAGTAATGAAAGCAAACAAGGTTGGAAATATTTTTCAGTTAGAAGGAAGAACAGAGTCAGACCATGCTTCTATAGTATCTGAAAACGATAGTAATTCTATTCGTTTATGGCCTCAAAGGTTGGACCATATGAGCGAAAGAGGATTAAAAATTTTATTTGATCGTAAGTTACTTCCTAGTTTAAAATCTTCTAAGTTAGATTTATGCAAACATTTTCTATATGCGAAACAAAGCAAGGAGAAGTTTAAAACTGGGAAACATACTAGTAAGGGAATCCTTGATTATATCCATTCTGATGTTTGGGGTCCATCTCCTACAACCTTATATGGAGGATCGTCATATTTTGTATCTTTTATTGATGATTTATCTAGAAAAGTGTGGGTCTACATGTTAAAGAAGAAGTCTGATGTATTCACAGTTTTCAAACAATTTAGAGCATTAGTTGAAAACATCACTGGAAGAACCATTAAATGTTTAGGAACTAACAATGGTAGTGAGTTTACTTCAAAGGAATTTGATAATTATTGCAAGTACGCTGGGATCGAAAGACATTAAACCACTGTATATACTCCTCATCAAAATGGAGTTGTTGAATGCATGAATATGACTCTTTTAGAGAGAGAAAGAAGTATGCTTAGTAACGCCAATTTATAGAAGGTATTGTGGACATAAGCAGTTTCTACGGCTTGTTACTTGGTAAATCGATCACCATCAACTGCAATAGGATACAAAATTCCTCAAGAGGTATGGAAAGGTCATCCATGTGATTATTCTAAACTGAATTTTTTTGGTTGTGATGCATATGCTCTAGTTCCGAAACATCAACGTTCTAAATTAGATCCTAAATAAAAAATATATATCTTTTTTGGATATGGTGATGGGAAAAGGGGATATAGGTTGTGGGATCCTACTACTCACAAGATCATCATCAAAAGAGATGTTAAATTTAATGAATCTTCACTTCAAAATCCAGATGTAGATGATAAATTAAAACAAGATAATGTACCTAAGCTTCAACACATTCAGTTTGAAACCAGTTCAAATACTGATGATAGTCCAAATGAGCAAGTTTTAGATGCAGATCATGAACATGTTTCAAATTCTGATCATGAAGAAGTTCCTATAGATAATAATCAGCAAATTGTGGAAGTACCCGAAACATCTTTAAGGAGGTCTACGAGAATCAGACGTCTTCCTAAAAGGTATGATGATTATGTTACTTCAGTTGCTTTAACCGCTAACGATGATGAACCTTTGTGCTATTAGGAAGCTATAGAAGGTTCTAACAGTAGTAAGTGGAAAGAGGCTATGAAGGACGAGATGAAGGCATTAGACGAGAATGCCATATGGGATCTGGTAGAACTTCCCAAAGACAGAAAAACTGTGGGGTGTAAATGGGTTTACAAATTGAAGAATGGTGTTGATGATAAAGAAGACAGGTACAAAGTGAGGCTGGTTGCAAAAGGTTTTTCTCAGAAAGCCGGCATTGACTTTCATGAGATATTTTCACCAGTTGTAAAAATTGTTTCAATTCAGATTGTGTTAGCATTAGTTGCTTTACTTGATTTAGAATTACAGCAACTAGATGTTAAAACTACATTTTTACATGGCGATTTAGATGAGGATATTTACATGGAACATCCCGAAGGGTTTGTTCAAAATCGCAACAAGAAATTTGTCTGCAAGCTCAAGAAATCATTGTATGGTCTGAAGCAGTCGCCTTGACAATGGTACAAGAAATTTGATTCTTTCATGATGAGTCAAAATTATATAAGAAGTGAATATGTTCATTGTGTTTACTTTAAGAAATTAAGCAATGGCATGTTCATTATATTAGTGCTATATGTTAACGATATGCTTTTAGCAAGCAAAAGCATAAGTGAGATCAAAAGGTTAAAGGCTCATATGGCTAGGACGTTTGATATGAAAGATCTAGGAGCAGCAAGACAGATTTTGGGCATGGAGATTTTTAGAGACAAGAGAAATGGTAAGCTGTGGCTATCACAACATAATTATATTGAGAAAATACTCTTGAGGTTTGGTATGAACAATGCGAAGCCTGTTTTAGTCCCTTTTGCTTCCCATTTTAAACTTTCTTCAAGTTTATGTCCTAACACTAATGAAGAAAAGGAATATATGTCTCGAATTCCATATGTCATTGTAGTAGGTTGTTTGATGTATGCGATGGTTTGTACTCGACCAGATATTTCACATGCAGTTAGGGTTGTCAGCAGGTATATGGAAAATCTAGGAAAATAACACTAGTCAGCAGTGAAATGGGTGCTTCGGTATCTGAGAGGCACAAGTGATTACTGTATCACTTATAACAGGAGTAGTGAATTTGTTTGCGGATATGTTGATTCTGATTTTGTAAGTGATTTGGATAAGAGAAGGTGAACTTTAGGGTATGTCTTTACTCTTGCAGGTGGAGCTATTAGCTAGATGTTAAAGCTACAGAACATTGTTGCTTTATCCACTACATAAGCAGAATACATTGCTGCTTCACATGCTTGCAAAGAAGCGGTTTGGTTGAAAGGTGTGTTTGGTGAGTTTGGTAGGTTGCAGGACAACATCAAGTTATTTTGTGATAGTCAAAGTGCAATTCATTTGGCTAAAAATCTGGCCTATCATAGTAAATCAAAGCATATACCTATCAAGTACCATTTTGTAAGACAGGTTATCACTGAAAGTGGAGTCTCTCTTGAAAGGTGAATACAAAGGAAAACTGTGAAGAGATGTTCACGAAACTAGTTTTGTTAGAGAAGCTACGATGGTGTTTGGCTTCTCTTGGCTTGCAGAAAAGATAAAAATAATAATGGAACAGGGTATCAGGCTAATTTTTGTCAAGGTGGAGATTGTTGAGATTTTCTTTTAATTATTTTTGGAGAAAAATGTCATGAAGGTGACAACAATAGGATTTGTTGCTAAATTGACTCCATCTATTTCTGATGTGGAGTTAATGCATCCTATATTTGTTTTGAGTGAATTTATGATTCTGTTTCTACTCCCAGGTATAAAATGTAAGATTGTAGAGGAAAATGAGCATGATGAGGAATGTGAGGTGAGTGGAAGTGAAGATCAGATGAGAAAATCTGCTATTGTATTTCTCCAGTTGATGAATGAGATCGTTGATGCCCTGTTTGGTGGATGTAGCCCAGATTGGTTGGGTGAACCACGTTAAAATATTTGTCTTTCATGGTTGAATGTTTTGTGTCTGTTTTTATTTAGTTTCCACTGTGTTTAATTAGTCCAACAAAATATATTTCTAATTTTAGAATAACAACTACTAAATTTAATCTTAATCTTAGATCATGTCTAAATAAACAATATTATATCTACATCATAGTAAGAGAGACTTTTGTTTCATCTCTTTCCTATTTAGAAGTTGGAAGAGATCTTATAAGTACTTAGATTTTAGAAGCACTTCCACTTGGTTTCTCAAGGCTATAATTATTAATCCGTTTTCTATTATTTGATTGTCACCGATAGCTTAAGAACACTAAATCCACCAGTTGAAATAATTCTTTTTTTAGTTTTGAAATATTTCTAATTTTTAAAATATATAAAGAAGTAGTATATTACTTGTTATTTATTTTTATGTTTAAGTGAATTATTGCAATCTTCATAAATTGTGTTTATGTCACTTCTCCCTTCTCAATTGTTTTTTTTTTTTTCTTAAAATACTCATAGCGGTTAATAGGTAGTTTAACTTGTCCATCATGATTGAATGTAATTCACCATTGGTCCACACTTAAGCTTTATATACCTATACCCTTTTATACATAGTATTCTATTAAATCAATAAAACTTACATTTCACTCTTAAGAAAACCCTTATACTTTTATATTACCCTTTTACTCAATCTCGATTTATTCCGCCATATCATTGTTCTCACTTATAAATTTCGATTCCGCCATATCCTAGATTTTTAAATTTGGAATTACTGTTTCACCATAACCTAGATCTATTCATAAGCTTGGGGGTGACGTGTTACTTGAGATGGGGTTTTAATAATTTAAATCTATTCACGTCCCATGGGTGCGCCACCTATATGTATGATGTGAATCACTTGCTCACCCTTTTATTTAACCCTTGCACGCCCTTTTTTTTTTATTAATAGGGAAATATAAGAGACCTATACATGGTCGACAAGTGTAAGCTATTAACCTCCGTGATTACGTTCCTCCCTACGTGGCTCGAAGAGTTTATTTCATTTCACCAAACACTGGTACTTTTACCCAACACGGTTTCAATGAATGATGGACACGTAGCTTATAAAATTGGGTTCCTATTTTGCAAAGATCGTTGTAAGCTATATGCGTTAATTTCCCGGGGTCTTTAGATTTGTTTTTCTTGCGTGATAATACCAATCTGAGCTATTCTACTGACATACGCTATTACAGGTACAATTTCATATTGTGGAAATTTAATTCTCCAATCCCTATCGGGATTCTGTGAGTCCTTGATTTTGATATTGGTTTTCGAAATTTCCAGAACACCCTTCCTCTATTGAATTAAGTTACACGTGGACGGACCTTGATTCACGAGACTAGGGTTTCAAACTTATATTTTTTTCTTAGGTTCGTTATCTTCCAGGTCTCTTTTTATTCGGCTACCCTTCCTCATTTGTATTTCTGCTTTCGCACAACCTCCACAGAGTTCGACAACTCTGAAGGGTTTCTACCGGTGTGTGTGTCTCGTCGCCGGCGAGAAGGTAAGCCATGTTTTCTCTGTTTTTCCTAACTGCGTTTGCTCCCTTTCGGCATCAGAGTTAATTATTTAAGTTCTCTGAAATCTTTGCCCGGACGAAGCACTTCCAGAATACGCGTTGAACCATTCTCAAGTTCACAGATTTAAACCAAATGTGTTCTATGTCTATGTTCTACACTTCTGCACTCTAGTTCTGAAGATGTATAAGGGTTCCAGACTCGACAGGCAAGGCTGAACTGGTTCATGGGTGGAGTTACTTCGAGACTCATTATGGTTAGTCGAGAATCACCTTTGTTTTTTTTTTATAGGGAAACGTTTGCGTCTTTTCTACAGATACCATCCACTAGGATTGATGTCATTTTTCGTTTGTTTCTGGGTATAATTTTTTTTTCCAGGATCTCGGTTCGTTCTTCGTCAATCACACAGGTAACCCTGGTTCCTGCCCTTCTCTGTTTCATACAATCTACCGGTTGATCAATTTGGTTGTCGGCTTATACATCTTCCGAGCGCGTATGGTATTTTCTTTTCAGGTTGTATGAGCATGCTGGCTAATGAAATTTCTATCCACGCTAGTTCACTTTTCCTCTGGCAACTGTCTAGCCGTTCATTCGCTACCCCAAATCTCCTACTCAGGGTGTTCTTTTCCTTTTGTATGCGGTTGGCGTCCTACCAGCTATGTAAAGTTTCTCTTTCCATTTTTATTTTCAGTACATGATTGCCAAGGCAATCAAAGTTGTATCAAGACAGTATAACACTGGGTTTAACCCCTGATTGTGCAGACTAAGCATGAAATTTCTTTTCGTTTTCCTTAATGTATATAATATCGTGAAAAGGCAGAATGAGTGGTGAACTATACACATAAGAATTTACCCTAAAATTCAACATTTTGTTTTTATTGCTTCGACCAATATCATTGTGCTGACCTCACATTTCCTTGTCGGCTATTGGTTACTGGTATACACTAAGGTGGACTATAGTAGTCACTTCCCCTAAACGCGTATACCATATTTAATGTTTCTCTCGTTTTGTATTTTTTGTTTTTCTGTGCGCACACTAGGATGATCAGATATCGTTGATATGGATATAATGTTTACATACAATGGTGGCTACCTTCTAAAATTTAGTTCTATTTATTTCTATTTATTTCTACTGACCCTTCATCATTTACCTCGGTTTTCTTGTTTACATTATTTTATATGGTATAAATCCAAAGGATATCGGCCAGGACTGTGTTATCCTACCGATCTAAATATATATATATATATATATATATATATATATATATATATATATATATATATATATATATATATATATATATATATATATATATATTTATATATATATAAATATATATATATATATATATATATATGTATTGTAAAACAATGATTCCATGAATGAAAGTACTTTCGGATCATAACTTAAATTCTCCTTTCACCTTTAACAGTTCTAACTTGAAGACGTTCTGGTAGCATATAGTATATAGAGGTATTTATTCAATTTCTTTTGGAGTTTCTGGAATAGTTCCAGTACAACTAGATGAAAATATTAATGTAATACATTACTGTTGGTTAATTTTACTTGCATAGACAGAGATTTTTATACAAAATTTGCATAGCCCATTTCTATTATGTATAGAGATATACTGCTCACTGAATTAACAGCGTTGTATCTTGTTTCTCAGGGTTACTTAAGGAAAGATGAATTCCTTCAAATTAAAATTTAAGTAAAATTTACGACGGTCGATTTTTTTGTTATTTTATCACAGTCACCTCCTTTAGGAAATGTTGTTTGGTTTAATAGCCCAATAGACTAAATTTTGATTTATTCTAGTTATGCATAAGACTTCTTACGAGTTCCTAAATTCGGAAAGCTGATTAAAGTTACTTGGGAGTATAAATTCTTGCATGTGGTTTGTTTCCCTAACTTCTTCCCTCTACTAATTCTATCCTCAATTGCAATAATAGTTCTATAAAATAATTAATAATGAGCAGCCCCATGCTAATTGATATTTACTTGTTTTTGATGTAGAATTAACCTCTTATATACTTCTCTTTTCATATGAAAAATGTGCTGACCCCGAAGTCAGTCTATATCATTTCGGCTTTCTCGTCAGTTATACAATTTTAATTTACAGTTCCATATGCGAACCTTTAAACTTGGTATAGTGACTCTCATACTGCTTTATCCTATTCATGTTCATAAGTTATACTAATATATCAGAAGCAAATTAAACTAAACCAAAGTTCTTTTTTTTTTTTCTGTTCAGAAATATGTATCCTCAGGTTTAAGCCAAATACGGTTTAGAGTTTCTGGTGGATTCTACTTTAGAAAATTTATGTCTACAACTATACAGAATTTTGAAGGTAAATGCTTGATAATTAATTCTGTTAAATGCAGCATTAATAATTATAATATATGAACAAACCTTTATATGTAGCCAATTCATACTACAGGAAATAAAACACTAGGTAAATTGAATTATATACCACTCATGCAATAGACCAACCTCCCAACCTTAGAGTCCTTTTGTCACCCAGAACTCACCCCCGAGCTGAGATCACCTCCACCACAGACCCCCTCAATCTGTTTAGGACTAGCTTATTTAAGCTATTGTTCCCCAAAGCATGTTTCTAATTCTGCGTCCAGAACAACAGGATGCTTTTATTCGTGTTTGCCTAGGCTTCCCATGTTAGGGACTCTTTAAAGCTGTTTTATGCTTTTCCTCAGCTTTTCCAGCTTTATACCTCTTCCCAACTGCTTTCCTCATCATTGGGGAAATTTAGATTTTTCCTCAAAAATCTAAATTAGAAATAATTCCTTTCAAGGATTTTTTTGAAAGATTGTGGGGAATAGTTGCCTTATCCATCCTTATGGAATTAGCAAGTGATCTCAAAATCTCATTTTGGTCAATATGCACACAATCATTTTATTCATTTCCTCCATTTTAAATATTAAATTACATTCACAAAATACTTATCCTTTGGGGTCCACTCCCCTTAGGATTAAAGTTCAAATGTCTAACTTTGAAATTCAAACACATAAATTGGGGGTGTTACATATTCCCCCTCTGAAAATAAACACCGTCCTCGGTGTTGCTATTCAACTACTAGAGTTCATTTTTTTCAAACAAAAATGGATATCTTTCCATCATTTCAGCTTCTCTTTCCCAGGTAGCTTCTTCAGCAGGTAAGGTGCTTCCATTGCACCTTTACTCTTGCTATTGTTTGATTTCTCAATTCAATTTCTTCCCGCTCCAATATTTGAAGAGGTTCTGGCAGAAACTCCCCTTCTGGTTCCACCTGTACAACATTCCAATAAACTATGTGAGAAGCATCATGCACATATATTTTTAGTAACGAAACATGAAACACATCATGAACTCTAACATGGGGTGGTAAGGCCAGCTTGTAAGCCACTGGTCCCACCGTTTCTAATACTTCAAAAGGACCACAATATCTAGGAGCTAGTTTTGCGCAGCTCCCTGCATAAAGAGTGCTCTTTTTAGGTTTGATACGCAAGTACACATGTTCTCCCACTTTAAATTCTCGGTGTACTCTTTTCTTATCAGCATAACTTTTCTGGCGATCTTGTGCTGTCTTGATGTTTCTTTTTATTTGTTTAACAATTCTTTCCATCTCTTGTAAAGAATCTGGTCCCAACTGTAGTAAATCTTCTGGATGGCTCCAGCTCAAAGGAGTCCGACACTTTCTTCCATAGAGTGCCTCAAACGGACTCATTTTTATGGACGATTGATAGCTGGTATTATAGGAAAATTCAGCTAAATGTAAGTAGTCTTCCCATTTTGAAGGCCTATCCATTACATACATTCTAAGAATATCCTCCAAAATCTGATTAGTTCTCTTTGTTTGGCCATCTGTCTGAGGGTGGTAAGCAGTACTAAAATTCAGTTTAATACCCATCCCTCCGAATAGCCCTTTCCAAAAAGCTGCTGTAAACTTAGCATCCCGGTCTGAAACAATGACTTTTGGAACCCCATGTAATCTTACTATTTCTTTTAAAAATACTTCTGCTACTTGGGCTGTCCCAAAAGTAGACTTAATAGGTATGAAGTGGCCAGTTTTAGTTAAGGTATCTACTGCCACTATGACTGAATCATGTTGGTATTTGGTTTTGGGTAATCCTGTTATAAAATCCATGGAAACTGTGTCCCATTTCCATTCTACAATCGGTAAAGGGTTTAAAAGACCAGCAGGATGCTGATGTTCAACTTTGACTAGTTGTCATTCCATGCATTTTCTTAAATATTCTGCTACATCTCTCTTCATTCCTGGCCAGAACAATTTCTTTTTCAGGGCTGTTAGCATTTTCTGATATCCTAGATGTCCTGCATATGGATGTTTGTGATATTCATCCAGAATTTCCCTTTTTAAGAACTCTACATTGGGAATATACAACCTGTTTTTATAACAGATCAGCCCGTCTTGGTTTTGAGTGAAATCAATTTTCTCCTTTTTCTGTAGTTTCACCAATAGTGTTTCATAGTTTGGATCTTGATTTGTGTCTTTTATCACCAACTCTTCCACTTCGATCTGGGCACTACTTCCACTGTTGTTTATATTCTGACAAGCATTCCTACTTAATGCATCAGCAACTTTATTTTCTTTTCCTTTGATATGTTTTATGTCCATATCAAATTCACTTAAAAAGGACAGCCATCTGGCTTGTCTTGCATTCAGATCAGTTTGGGAAAAGAAATATTTGAGAATAATATGATCAGTCATCAATGTAAACTTTTTACCAAGAAGATAGTGCCGCCACATTTTCAAGGCATGGATAACAGCTGCAAATTCTAAATCATAGGCACTATAATTCTGTTCATGTATCTTCAGTTTCCTAGATTCATAGGCAATAACTGAATTTTCCTACAAAATAACTCCTCCCAATCCCTCTCTACATGCATCCGTACATTCCACAAATGCTTTGTCAGGATCTGCAATCTTCAGTTTAGGGGCTGAAATAAGTTTTTTTTTTAATTGCTCGAAACTGTTTTGACATTTTTCAGTCCACACGAACTTGACACCCTTTCTTTGCAATGAGGTGATGGGATGTGCTATAGCAGAGAATCTCTCCACAAATCTGCGATAATAGCCTGCAATCCCCATAAATGACCTCACTGCTGAAACATCAGTTGGGATAGGCCATTCTTTAATTGCCTTTATCTTTTCAGGGTCAACAGCAAGGCCTTGTTCAGAAATAATATGACCCAAATATTGGATCTTATCTTTATAAAATTCGCATTTGCTAAACTTGGCATATAGCTAGTTTTCCTTCAAAGTTTGCAATACTATCCTCAAGTGTTCTTTATGTTCCTCCTCACTTTTTGAGTAGATTATAATAACATCTATGAACACAAGTACAAATTTATCCAAGTACTAATTTAACACACTGTTCATTAGGCACATAAAAGTGGCAGGGGCATTTGTCAAACCAAAAGGTAGGACTACAAATTCGTAATGCCCATACCTGGTTCAAAAGGCTGTTTTGATGATGTCTTCTTCTTTAATTCTGAGCTGGTGATAACCAGTCCTTAAGTCAATTTTGAAAAAAAATGAATCTCCTCTTACTTGATCAAAAAGATCATCAATTCTGGGCAAAGGGTATATGTTTTTGATGGTCAACTTATTCAGTTGACGGTAATCAATGCACATCCTAAAAGTTCCATCTTTCTTTTTCACAAACAACACCGGTGATCCCCAAGGAGACACACTTGGTCTTATATAACCTTTATCTAACAATTCTTGCAATTGCATTTTCAGTTCCATGAGTTCAGGAGGACTCATTCGATAAGGCGCTCGGGAGACAGGTGTTGCTCTCGGCACCAGATCGATTGAAAAATCAATCTCTCTTTTCGGGGGAAGATGAGGGATTTCCTTTGGAAAGACATCCTTAAATTCTCTTATTACTTTTACAACATCCAGTAATTCCTCCTCAGTTTTCTATTCTGTTTCTTCCACATGTACTGCATAAACTTGGTATCCTTTTCTAGCTGTTCTTTTCAATTGCAATGCTGAAATTTGTCTTATCGAAATAGGTTTTTGTTTCCCCTTGAGAATAAAAGGTTTCCCTTCCTCATCTGCACAATGCAACGTCTTATCCCAACAGTTCATCAAGGCTTTCTTCTTTTCCAGCCAATCCATTCCTATCAGCAAGTCATATGTACCTAAGGGCAGAATATTCAAATTTACCTCTGTTTGAAAATCATTTAGTTTAATTTCTGTTTGAGGCAGTTTATGTGTTACCTTTCTCTTAGTCCCAGTGGCCAGCTGTACCAACCATGACTGCTGAAATTTTTCAGGTTTAAGATTACATTGTTCTACAATTTTTGGACTAATGTAACTCAAAGAGGCACCTGGATCAATCAAAACTATAACAGTTTGGTCTATAATCTTACCTTCCATTTCAACCATGGTAGCTTGATGTTCTGCTTGGCGGTTCTCCAAGGCTGCACTGATAGTGGGTATGTTTCGTGCTATGTCATTTACTGTGGTTGCTTCTCGATCTCTCATAATCATCTGAATATTTCTGTGGGCACAATCCCTTAACAGATGGGGTTCTCTGCATCCCCAACATTTCAAGGGTTCTTTCATTTTGACAGTGCCTTCTTTCTTATTGTCTCCATCCATTTGTCTTGAAGCAACCTGTGACTGAGAAGTTTGACTTTCTCTGGCTTTATTAAATTTCTTTCGCTGGTGGTCCCTGCCAAAGTTCTTCAAACATGCTAGTTTCTGTTTCTTCCCTTTGAATTCTCTCTTGTTGTTCCAAATTTTTCCCTATTCTATTTTGCTTCTAAACTGCTGGTAGCATAATCTAGCTTTTCGAACAACTTCGTCCATTATTTTTGGGTTGTCAAACTCAATCTTCTCCTTATACACAGTAGGAAAAAAATTTAGAAACCTTTTCACCTTTGCCTTTTCTTCCCTTATGTAAGGCACATATCTCATCAGGTTTGTAAATTTCGTAACAAATTCATCAATAGTGAGCTGCCCCAGTCTAAGTTCATGAAATTCCTTGGCTTTATCATCATAGTAACGTTCATTTAGATAGCGATTTTTGAACTTAACCTGGAAATCCTCCCAAGTAACTGTCTTTTCGTCAATAGTATGAACCATTTTCGTCTCCTCCCACCACAAGGTAGTTTTACCTTGTAGCTGGTAAATAGCTAATATGGCCTTCAGATTTCTTTCATATTCATAGACCTGGAAATATTTAATCATATTCAGCAACCAGGCTTCAGCATCTTCCTCCTTTTCCCCATCATAGGAGGGAGGTTGATTTTTCAGAATTCCCCTTGTAATTCCTTTTTCTGTTTAGACTGATGCCTAGCAGCATCATCGTCATCAGATTCATCATCTTCCTCTTTCCAGAACCTTCGCCTTCTTGACTGTTCCGTGAAGCTATTTCTCTGATGAGCTTTTCCTGCTCCTTACTGACTGATGACAACCTATCATTTTGGCTCCTTAGTTCAGCCAATTCTCGTTGCAACCTGTGCAACATAGCCATCACAGGAGCGTTGGGATCTGGTGTACCAAACTCATTCCGCAGATCCACATAAATCTCTTCACCCTCTGCCATTTCAGCACCACTGTACACTACACAACACAGATCAGTGGAAATAAAAATAAATTTTTTTCACATAATTTAATTCATACAGTGAACACACAGCAATAGTGAGCACAATGTCACCATCCCAGTTTTATAACTTGGGCTCCGATAACATTTGTCACTTCTCCCTTCTCCATTTTTTTTTTTTTTTTTCTTAAAATACTCATAGCGATTAATAGGTAGTTTAACTTGTCCATCATGATTGAATGTAATTCACCATTGGTCCACACTTAAGCTTTATATACCTATACCCTTTTATACATAGTATTCTATTAAATCAATAAAACTTACATTTCACTCTTAAGAAAACCCTTATACTTTTATATTACCCTTTAAATCAATCTCGATTTATTCTGCCATATCATTGTTCTCACTTATAAATTTCGATTCGGCCATATCCTAGATTTTTAAATTTGGAATTATTGTTTCACCATAACCTAGATCTCTTCATAAGCTTGGGGGTGACGTGTTACTTGAGATGGGGTTTTAATAATTTAAATCTATTCACATCCCATGGGCGCACCACCTATATGTATGATGTGAATCACTTGCTCACCCTTTTATTTAACCCTTGCACGCCCCTTTTTTTTTTATTAATAGGGAAATATAAGAGACCTATACCTGGTCGACAAGTGTAAGCTATTAACCTTCGGGATTACGTTCCTCCCTACATGGCTCGAAGAGTTTATTTCGTTTCACCAAACTCTGGTACTTTTACCCAACACGGTTTCAATGAATGATGGACACGTAGCTTATAAAATCGGGTTCCTATTTTGCAAAGATCGCTGTCAGCTATATGCGTTAATTTCCCGGGGTCTTTAGATTTGTTTTTCTTGCGTGATACTACCAATCTGAGCTATTCTACTGACATACGCTATTATAGGTACGATTGCATACTGTGGAAATTTAATTCTCCAATCCCTATCGGGATTCTGTGAGTCCTTGATTTTGATATTGGTTTTCGAAATTTCCAGAACACCCTTCCTCTATTGAATTAAGCTACACGTGGACGGACCTTGATTCACGAGGCTAGGGCTTCAAACTTATATTTTTTTTTCAGGTTCGTTATCTTCCAGGTCTCTTTTTATGCGGCTACCCTTCCTCATTTGTATTTCTGCTTTTCGCACAACCTCCACAGAGTTCGACAACCCTGAAGGGTTTCAACCGATGTGTGTGTCTCGTCGCCGGTGAGAAGGTAAGCCATGTTTTCTCTGCTTCTCCTGACTATGTTTGCTCCCTTTCAGCATCGGATTTAATTATTTAAGTTCTCTGAAATCTTTGCCCGGACGAAGCGCTTCCAGAATACGCGCTAAACCGTTCTCAAGTTCGCAGATTTAAACCAAATGTGTTATATGTCTATGTTCTACACTTCTGCATTCTAGTTCTGAAGATGTATAAGGGTTCCAGACTCGACAGGCAAGGCTGAACTGGTTCATGGGCGGAGTTACTTCGAGACTCATTATGGTTAGTCGAGAATCACCTTTGTTTTTTTTTAATAGGGAAACGATTGCGTATTTTCTACAGATACCATCCACTAGGATTGATGCCATTTTTCGTTTGTTTCTGGGTATAATTTTTTTTTCCAGGATCTCGGTTCGTTCTTCGTCAATCACACAGGTAACCCTGGTTCCCGCCCTTCTCTGTTTCATACAATCTACCGGTTGATCATTTTGGTTGTCGGCTTATACATCTTCCGAGCATGTATGGTATTTTATTTTCGGTTGTATGAGCATGCTGGCTAATGAAATTTCTGTCCACGCTAGTTCACTTTGCCTCTGGCAACTGTCTAGCCGTTCATTCGCTACCCCAAATCTCCTACTCAGGGTGTTCTTTTCCTTTTGTATGTGGTTGGCATCCTACCAGCTATGTAAAGTTTCTCTTTCCATTTTTCTTTTTAGTACATGATTGCCAACGAAATCAAAGTTGTATCAGGACAATATAACACTAGGTTTAACCCCTGATTGTACAGACTAAGCACGACATTTCTTTTCGTTTTCCTTAATGTATCTAATATCGTGAAAAGGAAGAATGAGTTGTGAACTATACACATAAGAATTTACCCTAAAATTCAACATTTGTGTTTATTGTTTCGACCAATATCGTTGTGCCGACCTCACATTTCCTTGTCGGCTATTGGTTACTGGTATACACTAAGGTGGACTATAACAGTCACTTCCCCTAAACGCGTATACCATATTTAATGTTTCTCTCGTTGTGTATTTTTTTTTTCTGTGCGCACACTAGGATGATCAGATATCGTTGATATGGATATAATGTTTACATACAATGGTGGCTACCTTCTGAAATTTAGTTCTATTTATTTCTACTAACCCTTCAACATTTACGTCGGTTTTCTTGTTTACATTATTTTATATGGTATAAATCCAAAGGATATCGGCTAGGACTGTGTTATCCTACCGATATATATATATATATATATATATATATATATATATATATATATGTGTGTGTGTGTGTGTGTGTGTGTGTGTGTGTGTGTGTGTGTGTGTATTGTAAAACAATGATTCCACGAATGAGAGTACTTTCGGATCATAATTTAAATTTTCATTTCACCATTGGCAGTTCTGAACTTTAAGACGTTCTGGTAGCATATAGTATATAGAGGTTTTCATTCAATTCTTCTTGGAGTTCTGTAATAGTTCCAGTACGGCTAGATTAAAATATTAATGTAATACATTGTTGTTGGTTATTTTTACTTTTATAGGCAGAGATTTTTATACAAAATTTACATATCCCAGTTCTACTAAGAATAGAGATATATTGTTCACTGAATTAACAGCATTCTATCTTATTTCTCAGGGTTACTTAATAAAAGATGAATTCATCCAGATTATAATTTTTGTAGTAAAATTTCTGACAGTCCAATTTTTTGTTATTTTATTTGGTATTGCCTCCTTCAGGAAAATGTTTGGTTTCAAAGCACTAATAGATTAAATTTTGATTTATTCTAGTTATGCATAAGACTTCTTACAATTCCTAAATTCAGAAGCAGATTAAAGTTACTTGGACAGTACTAGGGAATTCTGCATGTGGTTTGTTTTCCTAACTTCTTCCCTCTACTAATTCTATCCTCAAATGCAATAATAGTTCTATAAAATAAATATTAATGAACAGCCCCATGCTAATTGATATTTACTTCTTTTGGATGTAGAATTAACTTCCTATATACCTCTCTTTTCATATGAAAATGTGCTAACCCCGAAGTCAGTCTATACCATTTTTTCTTTCTCGTCAACTATACAATTTTAAATTACAGTTTCCATATGCAGACCTTTAAACTTGGTACAGTGACTCTCATACTGCTTTATTCTATTCATGTTCATAAACTGTACTAATATATCAGAAGCAGATTAAACTAAATCAAAGTTGTTTTTTTTTTTCGTGTTGAGAAATATGTATCCTCGATTTAAACCAAACATGGTTTAGAATTTCTGGTGGATTCTACTTTACGAAAGTTTATGTCTACAACTATACGAAATTTTGAAGGTAAATGCACGATAATTAATTGGTAAATGTAGCATTAGATGGCATAATATATGAACAAAGATTTCAAGCATGCCTATTCATACGCATTAAATAAAACACCGGGTAAATTGAATTACATACCACTCATGAAATCAACCAACCTCCCAACCTTAGAGTCCTTATGTCTCCCAGGACTCACCCCAGAAATTTGAATCCACCTCCACACGGACCCTCAGATTTTCCCTTAGGAGGAGCTTATTTAAGCTCATGTTCCCCAAAGCATGTTTCTAATTCTGCGTCCAGAATAGCAGGAAGGTTTTCTTCCTGTTTTGCCTAGGCTTCCCATTTTGGGACTCTTTAAAGCTATTTTATGCTTTTCCTCATATTTTCCAGCTTTTTACCTGTTCCCAATTACTTTCCTCATCATTGGGGAAATTTAGATTCTTCCTCAAAAATCTAAATTAGAATTAATTCCTTTCAAGGATTTTTTGAAAGATTGTGGGGAATAGTTGCCTTATCCATCCTCATGGATTTAGCAAGTGATCTCATAATCTCATTTTGTTCAATATGCACACAATCATTTTATTCATTTCCTCAACTTAAATATTAAATTACATTCACAAAATACTTATCCTTTGGGGTCCACTCCCCTTAGGATTAAATTTCAATGTCTAACTTTGAAATTCAAACACATAAATTGGGGGTATTCTGAGTTTAACTTTCAAATTTGTAAAAAAATGGTATTGACATTTAATATTAAGATTTACAGGGTGGAAAAATGTTAATATTAAAGGCTTTATAGATTAAGTTCTGGTGCACCACACAATTTAGTTTTATGTTTAACTAAATTATTGTAATCTTCAGAAAAAAATTTTAACCTTCAAATTTGTTAAACAATGATATTGACATTTAATATTAAGATTTACTATCAAAGGATTTATGGATTAAGTTCCAGTGCATCCCACAATACGAAAATACGACAGTTCATGAGACATCAGAATATTAAGTGGGATGACATTGACATTCTCTCTCATGAATTGTTACCAAGAATTAAAACAATTTTATGAATTGTTCTTTTGCAACTGCTTGTGTGCATAATATATTTTTATTATTCAAGTAAAATTAATACTCGTACTAAATTAAGGTGGTATAGCTATCATGTAATTAGCAATAATATGTTTATCAAAATTTTCATCAATGAAAGAAATTAAAACCTTTTTATCATTTTATTTAGAACTGGAATTTATTTGAAAAAGAATATTCAATGATAATGTCATAAAATCTCTTAATACGTTAGAGGATCTACCTTGTTAGAGATATCTCTAGCTTGACCATGGTGAATTGTTGCCTTTAATTTGCCCATGTGGTGGTCTAGGCCCTATATGTACAATTTCATTTCATTTAGCATCACAAGAATTAAATGTTTTGAGCCATTTATGTTGATGTATGAATAAGTCTACAGTACAAAAATATTGATTTCGTTGGCCACAAGTATGCCTCATGTGAGGCACCAAAGATAAAACATTTGTAACAATCTCAGAGTGGGACTCAGTGTTATTTTACCAAATTATTTCACCTTCAACCTCATTTTTCTCTTGTTGAATGTTAGGAGTCTACTCTCAAGACTTTCAAAATGAGGATTTAACCCAATATTATTCCTTTGAATCATCCATAACACCTTTTCCACTACTTCCTCTATGATCATGAACAATAAATGGATTTAAAAGCACCACAAATGACCAAGAAAACTGGATTGCAAGAATTGGGAGCTTAGGAATGAGATTATAATAAGATAAGGGGTGATGGAAATTTTTTGTTCCCAAACCAAACCCTTTGAAACTCATTAAGGAAGCTAGAAATATATGTTTAACACTAGATGGAAATAATTTATATCAATGGTTTGAGGACCACCAAATGTGGGGAAGGTGGGGGCATGTCCATGTTACCTGTGACTAGTGATAAGAGCGGGATAGAATTAATCAGTGTAAGGACCAGGGCTATAATTGAAAGCATTATGGAATAATAACTCCTATTCTAATTGCAACATTGAAGAGTTAATGGGGGTTTCCAATTTCCATTTGTATTCATGATCGTTAATGGAACTTAATCAACACATTATAACTAGTACTGATTTGAGGAGAGAGGGGAGGAATAAGATGTCTCCTCCACTTATTGTGTGGAGTGATGTTAGCCCCATCCCGCTTTCTCATGTATGCTGCCTTCTCAACCCATCCAAGAATAAATTATTTTCCTCAGCCAAGATTCCACATTCTTCTTCAAATATTGTGTCCTCAAGAGTGCCCTACACGGCTTAGAGAGGATTTCTAGACCACAAAAAAACATTATTTGCTAGACGGTTGTCTTTTCCTTTTCCTCTTCTATGCAAATGGGACATGATGATGATCTAAATTTCTTGGGGACTTTGAGAAATTTGGAAAAGGAAGCTTTCCAGGTGGCATGTAGTAAAAGATGGTGCATTTTATTTGATGCCTTTGCAACTCTTTTCATGGGCTATTTCAGTGGTGTAGATGATGATCTAGGGTGCAAATTTGATTGTTGTTATAGATAAGATTTGGGCACTCTCTTTGAATGCTCTTTTGACATTTATCTTATGTTCATCCTTTCTTGAAGTGTTGGCACTATGATGCAAAGTGTTGTCCTTGATGGAAAACCACCTGATGAAGTTTGTCTTGACCTGATGGACTTGGTAAATGATGTAAATCTGATATGAAATGATGTTTGTTGACAATATGATGTAGAGAGTTGTTCTTGAATGGCAACCCACCTGATGAAGATGATGGCAACTTACTTGATGAAATTGTGCTTGATAGAACATGTCTTGATGAACTAAATCTGATGTATCTACAGTAAGTACAGAAGGCAATGAAGAAAGGAATTTAGCATGTGATAGATCTATGATAAAAAGAGTATGTCTCTAAGCATACGCGGATTTGTCTAGGGGAACTCGCGTATGCACGCGAGAAACAACGTTCCAAGTCGCGTATGGGAAAAGCGCTCATAAAGTGCAAAACCAGGGGTAACCACCATGGTATTGACCCATTGTATTGGGTAATGATTTGTCTAAATGACCCCGTCCAGGAATACCATCGGAAGTAATGTAGTTTTGGCTCATGGTATTGAAAAAGGGGCTCATGGTATTGAAAAAGGGTAAACCTATATAAAGAGAAGAAATTCATTGTGCATATCATGAGTGTGGGTGCAAGATGTCTGAGCTTGAATGAATACTTCTCTCTAGAGTATATCTGAATGGAAAGGGTTACAGTTGAATGATAGATCTGAATGTATGATGCACCAATGATGAAGAAGGGGATCTAGATCTGGAATGTATTTGTATCTGCTAGATCTGTTTATGGAAGGCTTAGATCTGAGATGAGGTGAACATCTGTCTGAAGTAAAAGGGTAAATCTAAACTGAATATCTGATCTGAAGAAGTATGTTTCTCTGTAATGGTTGAAGATCTATACGCTAGTTCGCCGCAGAGGAAGCGCGTATATACGCGGCTTCGTTGAAGAAAAAGCGCGTATGCGCAATGAAATGAGCTCTATAATATGTACAGAATTATACGTTGGTTTATGTGAACGGAAGCGTGTATATACGCGACATCAGCGAAAGGAAAGCGCGTATGCAAACTAGGGTTTGCTGAAGCAAGGGGTATGAAATGTATGATATGTTCTGATGTGTTACTGTTATCTGTGAATGATGTATTCTACAGTTCTGGGTTGTCTGAATTGATAAGTTTCAGTTTGTTGTATGATTGAGCTTAAATGTATTGAGTGGGTCCAGTCTGAAAATATGATGAAACGTGGTCTGCAAGTGGTGTCCTAAATGAAGCTTTGGATCGAGTGTGAAAATTGATGAAACGTGGTCCATAGAGGTGCTGAGGGTTGTAGCCTTCAGTCAGGGGGTCGTAGTTCCCTTCCAGGTGAGGCTGGTAAACGAGATCAGGGGGTCGTAGCTCCCTTCCAGGAGAGGCTCGTAAACGAGTCAGGGGGTTGGAGCTCCCTTCCAGGAGAGGCTGGTAAACGAGCGTAGGTGGGTGCCTGCGTGCTGGAAGAGTCTGCACCAGCACATATGTTGTAATATGTTTTCTCTTTAATAAAATATTGAAGGCTGAGCAACTGCAGCGGTGGTTTTCTCCCGACTTGGGTTTCCACCTAAAAATCCTGGTGTTCATGTGTGATGCTTTGTGTGATGGTTTATTCTGTTCTTACTACACATGTTTACTGTTTATAGAACTTCTAATGAATGAATGATGGGATGATATAAGTGAAGAACTAATGTCATAATTATATCTTTGGGTATACGCTAGTTTTATGAAGGATATCCGCGTGTATATGCTAGTTGGCTTCAGCAAAGTAGCGTATGGGTTTTAGAGCATGAAAAAGTAAAAAGTTTTAGTTTACCCTCAATACTGATTCACCCCCCCCCCCTCTCAGTATTTTTCCCAACATGAAGAGGGCACTGACACAAGTGGTATTTTAGCCTGTTTCTATACCAAGAAAACCACCATGATTTCACGAAATCATGAAGAGCAACTGAGATAGGTTCAGGAGGCATTGTTGTTTAATCATCGGAGGAGAAGAAAAAATAATGGATTTATCCTATTGGTTTTAAATATGTTGAGTAGAAATCATGGGTGTATCATATCTGAATTGAGTTAATGTGTATTGATGACTTTAAATCATTTCTTTTAGATTGATGGATTATCTCATAACTCTTGATGGATTTCTTTTAACTCCTAAATGTATCTTAGGAGAGAGGAAATAGTTTGAGATTCTATGCAGTCTATTTTTCTCTAAGAAATTTTATTTTTAGTTATATATTACACTATTTTATTTAATTGAAAATCTTTGAGACCACATATTTATATATTATGAGAGTAATATGAGTAAGCTTCTTTGTTGAATTTTTTTAGGTTTTTGTGTAAAACAAGAAAAAACCTGAATATGGCACATATGAATGGTGGAAAATGGATGTCTACTGCTCATCCAATCGGTGCTAGATAGAAGATGCCAAAAATGAGATGTTGAGAGGGACCATTTATCATTAAATGGTCCCATGCAAGGTTTTTTGGAGAATGACGAAGAAGTGAATATGGAAATGTCTGCAAGAATTCAAAATAATGATTTAACAATTGGAAGTGGTAA
This sequence comes from Pinus albicaulis, assembly GCA_034641835.2. Taxonomy (NCBI): domain Eukaryota; kingdom Viridiplantae; phylum Streptophyta; class Pinopsida; order Pinales; family Pinaceae; genus Pinus; species Pinus albicaulis. The sequence goes on along the minus strand of CM076579.1, from coordinate 904,596,882 downwards.
TGGTTTGCCCAACATCATTGGTGAGGATAATGTTAATCATAGCCCCAATAATACCATTATACATAACAATTACATGGATGGTTCTAACGACTACCATGCACATGTAGAAGAACAAATAACTATTAAATCCAATGCAAGAGAAATTCTAGATTCAATTAATATAGATGTTGATGGACAAACTCATGATAATGATATTATACATATGGCAAGGACACCACTATACCCTTGTACACAATGATCCATATTGCAAGCTATGTTACCCCTTCTTAACTTAAAAGTTGTCCATGGATGGAGAAACAATAGTTTCACTGATCTTCTACAGTAAGTTATTTTATAAAAAATGGAAATTTCAAGCTTTTTTTAATAGATGTTTCCAAAAATAGAATTCCACTGTAAACTATATCTTATCGTTGTTAATGGTACTGTCACAGGTTGTTGTCAGGTCTACTCCTTCCAATTAATAAAGAATTCCCCAAATCAAAAAATGAGATCATGTCATTGACAAAAGATTTAGTTATGGATGCTTCCAAGACGTATGATGCATGTCCCAATGATTCAATCCTATATTATGTATATGGTAAGGAATCCTTAGATGAATGTCCAAAATGTGGTGAGAAAAGGCACCATATAAGTACATCATCAAAAAAGGTAGGAATAAAGGTACTACGTCACATACCTTTAGCCCCACAATTTGAGAGGTTATTTGAATGTAAGGAAATTTCACAACTCAGGTATTATCATGTGAGGGGAAGGAGCACATATAGTGTTATGAGGATGTCAACTGATCGAGTGGTGTGGCATAAGATCGAGGAGAAGTGGCCAATTTTCAAATATGAGCCACAAAATGCAAGAATATCATTAGCATTAGATGGTGTGAATCCTTATGGAAATCAATAAACACAATGGTCTACATGTCTAGTAATTGCTATCAACAACAACCTATCCCCATGGTTATCAACTAGAAAGGAAAATGGTATGTTGACACTTATCATACTAGGTTATACTTTGTGGAAATTCCTAATATTGAGTTTACATGGTAATAGTAACAAATTTCATGGTGCAAATGACAAATTGAAGTTGATGTCTTTACAGGTCCAAATCAACCGAAACATATGGACACATACTTGGAGCCTTTAATAAACGAGTTATTAATGCTTTCACAAGGAATTAATATAAAGGATGTGTCTCGTTATATTTCTTCAAGGATATTTCAATTTCATTCAATGCTTCTTTTCACAATTAATGATGCTCTAGGGCTATCAATGTGTTGTGGTGAGCTAGAGTTAGTGTTAATAACCTCATATTGTATTTATTGATTTCATTTGTTTCATATTAAAATCCTAAATTATTACTTGATCTTGCTTATAAAAATGAAAGGCCTTCAGACTAGGGGATCTTATGGATGCCCAACATGTGGGCCTTGCACCTCATCAAGAAGATCAAGTCATTTGGGAGAGACTGTATACGATGAATATAGAATGTTTCTAAAGCCTGATCATCCATATCACGTACAAGATAAGGATGATTTTGGTGGAAAGGAGTGCCTTCTTAGAGAACTTTCAAAGATGAATCCCAGGAGATGGATGCATGCATATAGAAGCACAAATGGTAATTTCCATTCTCACCTTTTAAATTATATACGATTACATTCCTAAAACATTGATTTGTTAATTTTATTATGATTTTTCTTTTTGGTAGGATCCCTTCCTTCAGGAATGACTCGAAAGAAAATATTTTCAAAGTTTCCATATTATGAAGACCTACCTATTGTTCACTTGTTTGATACAATGTACATAGGAAAGAATGTATCTGTTTGTTTATGTAATATGCTATTTGAGAAGAGTTCAATACATGGGAGGAAACCAAAAAAACTACAAGTGAGGATGGACCTCAAAGAAGTAGGAAGAATGCCTCATCTTTGGCCAAATGATGATGGTAACTTTGTAGCTGATCCATGGTCTTTCACAAAGGAGGGGAAAGAGAAAATGATTAAATCCATATAATCAATAAGATTCCCAACAGGTTTTAAAGTAAATTTTAAGAATGCATTTTCAAAAGAAAATGAACTTGTTGGGATGAAGACCCATGATTGGTATAATTTCCTTAGGGTATGTGCACATTGATCGACATTAACTATATTATCTATTATGTGATTTTAAAATTCTTTTATTTAAAAAATAACTATATAGCATGAGTAATTGATTAATTTTAACATTCTAATTGCAGTATCTATTACCTATCAGCCTTCCAAATAATCTCGATGACAACATTAGGAGGAAAATATAAAAGCTAAGTAGATTTTTTAGATATGATACATGGCATGTATAAGGAAAAAGGTCTCTTCTAGTACAATGTGATATACTAGAAAATTGTTCATCTATAATATTTTTATTTCTTTACAGAAACCATGGGCTTAACTTAATTAATTTTATTCTAGGTGGGTCACTTCAACAGAGATACACAACAAATACTTAAAGATGTGGAAGAAGGAACTCCCCATTTTTATGTGTGGTATGCAAAAATACTTCCCATCAAGTTTCTTCAATGCACAGGAACACTACATTGTGCACCTCTTACATGAAATAGAGTTATGTGGACTAGTTCAAACAAGGGCAATGTTTCCTATTGAGTGCTATTTAAAGGTTTTGAAAAAGTTTGTAAAGCAAAAGGCTCATTGTGAAGGTTCTATGCTTCAAGGGTACATTTTGTTCAAATCCACAGTTTATCTCACTAAATTATGCAAAGAATTAAATATTGAAGGGCTGCAACTATGGGACTCAAAAGAAAGTGAAAAAGTTGAAGGAAATGTATTCACAGGACGAGAAAAAACTAGGGAAATTAAAGGTGATTAAACTTATATCTACATATGATTCACGATTTTTATTTGTCACTATGATGGTATAATGTGTTTTATGTTTATGATTTCAGATGTTGTAGAAATGGAGGCTTTATTATTATATGTTGCAAGAAACAGTGAACACAAAAAAATATGGAGGGAGGAATATCAAAGGCATAATGATGCCCAAAAAAGCATTGTTTGTCATATGTATCTCGAGGTGGTCATACTTCATCTTCACATTCAACAATAATGAGAAAATTTGAAAAGGATTGACCTCCAGCTATGAGTTTAAAATATTTGAGAGATAGAGTAGCAAGGGCATGTAGAAATAATGATGAAAGAGTTACAACACATGTATTAGACATTATAAAAAGACTAGAAGAGAATAAGGTGCCAGATTATAAGGGGTTATGGTCCAAGGGTTGTCATTACCATGTTTGGAAGCTAGATGAAAATCGACAAACATTTGACTGTGGAATTGCTGCATATTTTATAGTAGATTTTCAGTCACATGTTTGTGATGGAAACATAAAAATTGACACCCTGTGATACTATAGATTAATTGAAGATATCTTAGAGCTTAATTTCAAATCTTTAAATGCGGTATTATTTGAAGCTAAGTGTTTTAGAGATATTGTAGTTGGAAATCATCCAACAACATATATGCATGAGAATGGTTTTTGCATCATCAATCATAACAGATTTGAGCAAATAGATGAACCATATGTTATTCCTGACCAATGTGAGAAAATATTTTTATGTTGTCATCCTAAAGAACAATCAAAGTCATTTTTCATTGAGTATAATCCTAGATCAATAAGAGTCTTCCAACCTTCACATGAAGAACAACCTATCTCAGCAAAAATGTCATCTAATTGTAGCTCAAATGATGAATTTAATGGGCAAGAAGACATGCTTGAAATGTACAATGGATATTCAAATTATTTTGATGATTAATGACAAATTCTATGAATAGTTCTACTCAAGAAAATGTAAATTTCTAGTAGTTCAATATTAGAGTTGTATTTTAATTTAAATCTATTATATGCATTTGTTTAGAAGAATCAAATCTATCATAATCTAAAAATTAATAGTGTTTCAATGTTAAACATAGTTCTATATTAGAGTTGTATTTTCATTTAAATCTATTATATGGATTTGTTTAGAAGAATCAAACCTATCATAATATAAAAATTAATAGTATTTCAATGTTAAACATATCAGAGAACTATAACATGATAACAATGTTATATATATTATCATTATGTACATTTAGATTTTTTTTTATCATTATTTTTTTGAAAACTTAATAATTAATGAATTTCTATCTTATAGAATTGAAAACTTATTTTTTACAAGGGAAAGTTAGATATTAGAGGATTTGTTAAGACTTTTTTACCCTCCAAAATGATATTTTATGATTAAAATATTTTCAAAATGTTTCATTTGATTATGAGTTACTATTTTTTTGTTGTTTCTTGTATGTATTTAATTCATTTGCATACTTTTAATTTTACAATATACTCATTATTCCACTTATATAATCAAAGTTTGATGCTTTTATTTTATATATCTATATAATGCACTTGTTTCATTATTGGATTAATGCATTGAAGTATATAAAACTTGTTCTAACTTGGGAAATATGTAATATTGAATCAGGTCTACTGATTCAATATGCGAACAAGAAAAAAAGTAAAGTCTATTCGGACAAAGAGTCTAAAATAATTTATGAGGGACACACCTGTTAGAGTCATAGGTATTAATGAGATACCTTCCAAAGGAAGTAATTTATCTACAATCCCATCTTCCCATTTAGATTTTGCGGATGATGTATATGTCCCGGTAGTAACTGATACTTGCCATAATGTGGAGCCTACACTTGAAACTAGATTTGAAATTGATAGATTGTAATCATATAGAGAGTGGTTGATGAAGCCTGATGTTGATCCATTCATAAGATATGAAATTCATGCAGCATACAAAACAACTATCTCTGACACAAAGAATGCAACATATACAGAAACAACAGTTGATGATCTACTAAGGTAAATTTACTCATTTATATTTTATTCATAAGATTTAGGGTTGTAATTACATAACATATGATTATTAATAATATATTATATTACGGTGTAAATATTTTTCCTGGTGGGTACTCGACTCGATAAGCAGAATGGCGATTAGGGTTCAGTTTCTCTCCACTCAGGCGGCCGCTCTCTCCTCTGAAGCCCTCATTCCGCCATTGCTTGGGAGCCCGTCTACGTTCACCTCTGTATCGGAAGCCCCCTTCTCTGCACTGCTCGTTCAATATTATCGCTATCCCGCAGCCCTGAAGCTTCTTTCGCTCCCATCAGATCGACGATAGCGTGTTCAGCACCTCGGGAGCCCCCTCTGCTCCTCTGTGGCTTTGCATGAGGATTCCCTCGGTATCTCTCTTGCTCCAGGACCTCAGGACAAGCGCGAAGAGTCTGACCTTCTCATTTATTAGCACGAAGGTAGCAGCGCCGGGTTCTGTTTGCTGTGGAAGAACATGCCACCTTTTTATTGCTCTGTCTCCCTGTCCTCCAGTTCGGATCTGAGATGGAGTGTCTGTCTCCCTGCGCAGGAGAATTGGCCTCCCCAGCAGCTCCCTGGCAGACTTACTCTTGGAAACATCTAAGATCCTAACTTGGTGTCCATACAACAGACGTCTAGGATGTACTCTGCCTCCTATCAGATCCAAATTTCACAACCCTCAAGAAAGACCATTCTTCATTGGGTTTTCTCCTCAGATCTGGTGCTGACTCTGAAACTAAATCTGGAACGTCGGATTGGGATTCCCTCAACGCTTTAGAGACTTCTCTTTCGAGGTAAACAACTTGAAGATTTTTTGTCCCTCTCTGCCTACAGCATTGATAAGAATGACTCCTTAGTGTTAGCCCTTCGTTTGAGAGGTGGTGATGTTGGGCAATCCTCTTCTGCTCCTTCCTTCTCTTACGAAGATGTGGTTCACTCTAAGCACCCCAAACCCCCTAAAGCCCTTAAACCAAAGCCTTTTTTGGTCAAGCTTGAGGAAGTTCCCTCTGTTGAGTTTACCCATTCAGAAATCGCAAATGATCTTCAAAAATTTGCAGAAAGAGCCATCATATGCAGATTTAATGGACTGTGGCCATGCTCAAAGGAACTCTATGATTGGATCCATGCTAACTGGACTCACCATTGCAAAGCCAGCTTCTGTTCAAAAGGATATTTCATATTTTTGTTTGATAATCTTAAGCATTATGAAAAGGCTATAGAAGAAGGTCCTTGGTTCATGGGAACTGCAGAGCTCTTCTTAACTCCATGGTTCCCAGATTTTGACCCAACAACTTCTTTCATCACCAGGACACCTGTCTGGATCAGGCTTCCCAACTTACCAGCCCATTTATGGCATATTAGAGTTTACAAAGCGATAGGCAACACCTTGGGCAGTTTTCTGATGGGAGACTATTGGCGGGAAAACAAAGGTCTTTACACATATGCCATAATATGTGTGGAACTAGATTTAAGCAAGGGACTTCCAGAGAAAATCAATCTCAAGATAAACGATTTTGTTTGGACTCAAACACTGGATTATGAGAATACTGCCTTCCGTTGCCGACACTATCACAAAATAGGTCATCTGCAGAAATCATGCCCAGCTCTCCCGGCAAAATAGAAAAAGGTGAACGAATCCAAGCCCAAATCTAAACAATGGGCTCCATAATCTCTGCCTCCTGCAGCGGACTTTGATTCCTCTTGCTCAGAAGATGATGGAAGTGATGCAGAATCAGATCAGAATCAGACAATGGACATTCCCACCGATGCTTAGTCGCTTCCTCCTGATGTTGCCGTCACTCAGAAGTGATCCCATGTGACCTCCTCTTCCGACTCAGATAAGGAGATCCCCCCTTTGGAGAACTCTGGTCTTCAAGTTGTTTTAGCTCATTCACCCTAGGATGGATGGGTTAAAGTCAGTAAAAAGAAAGGGAAAAAGCTTTGTGTAGAGGCCTCTGCCCACTCTGGGTAGTTTTCAGTCTTTTTGCCATCCAGTCTTTTCTTGTTATTCCTTGCTTGTTTCTTTCCTACTCCAGGGCCGAGGTTGATAGTTTTATCATTTCCGGTTGCTGGTGTTTTTTTTCTCTTGATTGTATCATCATCTTGTACCATATTTCTGCTTAATAGAATCAGTCTTATTCAGAAAAAATAAATATATATTATATTGCAATGTTCAGGAGTAATATCAATGTTCTCGAATAAGACACTAACATCAATGGACAAAAAAATCAATCTCCTCCATCATGAACAAACTATACCATCTATTGGTGCATCTTTTCAACCTCTCTTAAAACATCCAAATGAATATGTTAAAGGAGAGGCAACTAATGGTATGCCATTCACAATCACATTAAATGAAAAACGGAAAGTCTTAAATGATGAAGGTGGCAGAACATGGAGAGACATACTTCACCGTGAATCATTGAGATTATTTGGCCCTACAATTACTAAAGATCTTCGTCATCAAGGTAAAACACATATACTATTCTTTTTCATAAATTGCATACTTAATTTATGTAGTATAAACTATATACTTAACGTTTCATGTTTCATATTAAAAAAAATTATATGTTGTACTCAATGTTACATTCCCTAAATTTCATTACTATGATACTAAAAACCTTAAGATTTTTTATATGGATTATTTACTTTCTATGAGTATTTCACAGATAAATCTAAGAAGGATGAGTTAGTATCTCTTATGCATAAAGTATCAGAAATTATACCTACAAAAAAAATTCTTAATAGTGTTGTTGAATATATTAAAAATTCCAGGAATTATTTGAGAGGAGAATTGGTAAGAAACATAAATGTAGTCAAGCCGCACTTCATAGCAGAAGGAGAGTGGAAGAGGTTATTGGATGAGATTGCTATTAAGAAAAAAGGAAAAATGGAACTTTGGTTGGAAAAGACAAATATGCACATACTGTACGAGCCTCGAGGTTTTCCACACACCATCGTTTGGGGAAAGGTGGCATGTTATCTGCAGAGGAAAAAATTGTAAGCTTAATACTCTATTATGCTTCTCAAGGAAAATTTATTTTTTATATAATCAAATTTATAACTATTTCACTGTTATTTAAAATATAGTTGCAGGTGTTCAATACTAAAATGTCTGAAGATGACAAAGATTTTTCTTCATGCTATGGTGTATCTTCTCTCATTCATAAAAAGATTAAAGAGGGATATCATCCTATTACAGATTATGAGGTATTTTTTGACCTATAATTTTTTTTGTTCTAGATAAATTTTTATAATATGAAAGAAGTATATGCAAATGAAAGTTTCAATTAATACAATTTATAGTTTTGTTGATATTATCTTATATGTGTCTGAGGTAAGTGATCAACATGATGAAATAGAAGATAAAGCTGAACTTTGAATCATGCTTCAACATTACCATATGTTTGGTTAGTTCACTTAAGTTATTTTTTAAATCAATAGGATACTTTAGTTATGAAATACCATTAAATGCACACACTTTTTATGGTTTATTTCAATTCAATTGAAGTAATGTTTGTGTTTTTCTCCGTTTATTTCATTTATGTATTTTTATTCACAAACTTATGTTTATGATTTTTCCATGAATTTTTTTATAACAAATGTTGGAACATATGTATAAATTTTCTTTTCTTTAATTAAATTATCTCTTTTTATATACTCATCATTTTGGTTGTTGTATAATATACTTAAAATTTTAACTTATGTAGATATTGTTATTACATTGTAATTATTCATTTAATGTGAAAGATATCCATTTAATATATTTTTTTATAACTAGAAAGATATGTAATAGACTAGAAAACCAAAATTTCTTGAAATATAATGCCATCTTGAAGTTTTCACTCAAACAAAATTCTGTGAGGCTTGGAATTGAAATGACACTACTTAGAAGTTTTATTTATTTATTTATTTTAATTTTCAAAGATTGAAATGATTCATCTACATGATCAATACCATGTTGAACAAAATGATCAGTAGTGATATTATGTATGTAAATTTATTATGCCCATCAACTTGGAATCATGTGAATTTTTCAATGGAGAGACTCTTCCTTTACTTGTAATTGATACTTGCCATAATATAGTCAAGCAAAAAAAAAACTACCATAGTTTTATTGTACACAATGAATTAAAAACTTTGGATATAATTGTGTTAATACATTTGATATTAATTAAATATATTTATGGTAATTGGATTTAAGCATAAGAAAATGGTCAAAATGTTCTCTTTGGTAATAAAATCAAACTCTTCCCATGATACTCACCACATGCAATATATAACCTTTCTAAATAAAGGAGGTTATTTTTTTTTCACCATTTCATATTTTATGGTGCTTTGCACCATATACAATTTTATTATAATAATAAAAAAATTGTATTTTTTTGCACCATTTTTTATTTTATGGTGCTTTGCACCATATACAATTTATTATTATTATAATAATTTTGATATTTTTATGATAAATTTTTATTTTTTGTAAAATTGGTTTTGGTGCTTTGCATCACAATATCTTGATCCACGTCATATTGGTTTTTGGTGGTTTTCACCATACAGCATGGAATGGCACATATGCATTTAACACCAAATTTAACATTTTTTTACTAACTCCACTTTTGCACCATAAAACATAGCACCACTTGTGTATCTCCACATTATCACCACTTTTGCACCACTATTTGAAAAGTAAAGATTTCTCAAATCCTTTACAAATTGTGGCACTAATGTGTGGCTAAATGACGCTTCTTCTTGTAGTGTTCAAGATTTGAAGAGTTTAAATATTTGAAGAGATTTTGTACTAAGAATATCAAAACAGTAATTTCGAAGTAAGAATATGAAAACAGTAATAAGTGATAGGTTTTCACTCATTTCATTGTGATTATTAGAGTGAAAACACAGAACCCATTAGTTGAAATTATTCATTTTAAATTGTGGGATATTTTAATTTTTAATTTTATATAAATGAGTGCAGTGTAAGAAATATTTAATTTATCATTCAGATTTTTATATGTAAATAAGCTTTTGGAGATTTGTTTATGTTAAAACATGTATTTCTTAAATTTAAATAAGTTTTTTTTTTTCCTTAAATTTTAAATATAATAGTATAGACTAATGGACACCTATTGGCTATGACCATGTAAATGAAGTATTATATCTCAAGAGATTTGAAGTATTATGGCATGTAAATGAAGTATTCACATGTGTGTATGGAAGGCGTATTATGGCCATGTAAATGAAGTATTCACGTGTGTGTGGAAGGCTCATATGCACACATCTAGAGCTTATAGTGCTAGTGTGTATGGAAGGGGAATATGCACACATTTACAATTTATAGTGCATATGCCCCTTCACTGTGAAAGATCAACCTCTGCATATGAGAAAATTGTTCTATTACAATGAAAACTTCAATGCTTGAAGCTCAATTCCTTCTCCTAAAGAATATGAGGCTTATGTTTCCTTGAGCAATTTGAGGCTTAGTTTACTTGCTACATGTAAACTATGTACACTCAACAATATACAACGATAAATATAATTATGCTTTTTTCCTTCTATTAAACAAAATCCAATTGCATGCATGACTAGGGCTATATTTAATAAATTCACTCACACATCAATGAGTTAACAAATATTACAACTTCTCAACTGAACTAACTAGTAAGACTAGAACTAGGATAACTGAGTTTCACTAATTATAACTCCACTAGATTAGTAGATCTTAACTATCAAGTCATGAACAACTCTACTTAACTAATTGACTTGCCATGTAACTCTTGTTAACTATCATCCTATTTAATGTAAAAATTCAAAATTTTCCATTCAAATGTTTCCATTTAACTAAAGCACGAGTCAAATAAAGTATTTTCTTCCTACAATTTAACAATTTGTATATTTATAATAAAACTTTTTAAAACAATTAGTTACAAATTGTGAAAATCTTCATTTTCATATTTATACCTTCTATTTGAAGTTTATATCAAGAAAAAAACGGATTTTTTAAAAGAATTTCTTCAAAATTTTTGTGGAACTTACCTCCTTGAAGTGCTGTCATGATTCTTGCATCCTACGGTTCACCATCAACATCCAATTCTTTTGAAGACCAATAATGTCGGCCTCCTAGCATAAATGCACTTTTGCACTTTATTATTTCAGAATTATCACATTTATTCTTTAATGTTTATGAGTTGCATCTTAAACTCTATTCTCTGATGGTATATGATATTTGAAATATCATTTAACGTAGATAATTCATTTCGGCTGCCAATATATTTGAATCTGCATGTTCAAGACAAATAAAGAAATTTATGAAATTATGCGTGGTCAAGCTTACCCCTATTACAGCTACGGCATCCATCAACTGCATCCTCTCATTCTAGATCTTCCGAAAAAGACCCCTATTCATATTCATCTAGCTTGGATTCTAATTCTACCAACGGTCCTTCCAGGCTTTTCATTAATGCTTCCAGGCTTTTCATTAATGCTAAACACAGTTTTCTCCTTGAATAACAGAAATCCTAACTATGACTGCACCCCGATTCACCACCCCCACCCCGACCGCCACCGCCACCGCCACCCCCACCCCCAATTCTCTTTGATGTAGCTTTAGTAACTCAACCCTCTGTAATGCAAGACTCACAGAACCTTTTAACCTAAATCTATTTCCCCTGTACCCAGTCTATTCTCGATGGAAAACTCACGTGAACTCGAACACCGGCTCACCACTACATCCGCTACCCTGAGCCGGCCCAGCAATATGGGTGCATAGTTTTATAATTTGTTCTATTATGTTCCTAAAATCTTCGGCCGGTGAAAGTCAGATAAAACCTGCGTATAAAATGTTAAAAAAGTGTTAGTGCTTGACTCTGTAATTCCAAAATATTTTAAAAAACTGTTAGTGCTTGACTCTGCAATTGACATAAAGAAATATACTCTATGAGATATAGAAATTACTGGAGACACGATATTGAAATTCCAAAATATTCTTCGACATAAAGATACCCTATGAGATATAACTGACCTATCAAATAATGCAAACTCTACAAATTATTGGAGAAAGGATATTGCAGTGCTTATCCTTATCATGACTTAATTTTACTGATAGAACTTATGAAAGTTATCGATAACATAATTTTTGAGATAAAAATAATTTCTGAGAAAGTGAACTCTTATGAAAGTGATCCATAACTATGCAACTTTAAGGAATATTGCTCATTTTGACTACACTTTACCGTGACTACATGAAAATGAAAACTTTACCGTGACTACATGGAAATGAAAATTCTACGTGTAACGCACATTGAAGAGAATTATTATTAATTTTATTTTCATTTAAATTTTCCTTACCAATTTTAATTCTCTGACAACATCTCAATTTGTATTCTATTGAATGAAAAAACGAGAGAACAAAGGACTTTATTATGATGTATTCTTATGCAAATGTGAATTTCACGGCTGTTAAGATTTGACATTATACGGTGGAAGCACTAACAAATAATTTATAATGTATCGTAGGTAGAAATTTAATTAATATATATTTTATATATATATATATATATATTTCTTTCACGTGCTTTCCGCTATCTTATGTGACATCCCTATTTCCACTTGTCGTTGAAGGACTATTTAATACATTCAACGCTTTTAAAGGTGGTTGTTATGATAAATTTTAGTGTAGGGTGATTAATGTTAGGATAGGGTGCCAGCGAACCAAATTTCCCCTGCACTTTCTAAAGTGACATTATGGTTTTGATTTATTTATTTTTTGTTTTATTTATTGAAGTAATTGATTCAAAAGGCTTATTATACAACTGAGTATGATGTATAAATATGATTATGTTGAATTTAGAGTTGATAAGTGTTTTTTTTTTTTTTTAAATGACAATTATGTATGAGAGATGTGTAAGTATGTTGGTGTTCAACTTGGAGTGGACAAGTGTCCTTTCTAAAGATGAAAAATATTTAAACAAAAAAATCATAACTAAGAGTGGTAAAAATATTTAATTCGCTCTCAACAATAAAGAAAATGTTTCACATCTTATAAAAAAAATGAATAGACTTCTTTAGTTTGTTTAATTAAAAGTATAATAAAACATCAACAACCTCACCCTATACTTAGAAGAAGTAGTAAAAATATTTCAAATATTTAGATGTTCATATGAAACAACATAATCTTACTCAATTTTATATTATAGAGAAATAAAACATTAAAAGTTGAGAAAAAACTATATATACATTATATAAAGCAATTGAAAAAAATATATTTTTTTATAGTAAAAACATTTTAAGCACTCTCACTATTTTATACAAAAGTAAATTTGATCCATTTTATACATTAGCTTAAAAGAGAAGAGCTATGACCAAGCTAGTGAGGCTTGGGCCAACACAACCTCCTCCAAGCACTCTTATAACTTATCAATGCATATAAGAGACATCCTTGCTTATCTTTGGCATTGCTTTCAATTTCTCCCAACCCCTAATAAATAATGGCCCTAAGTTTGGAAATATCATTCTCATACAACCATGTCACAACATACCTCAATTCAAGAGGAACCGTCATTAGTTTTATTATTGCTACATTTAATTATCCTAAGCGTAACAAGATATCTTCGAAATCCCCTTAGCCTTTAGCTCTTTTTACCATGGGTTTCAAGCCAAAAGCTACTTTTGTTTTCCAAAATAAGATAGTATAACTTGGCTAAAATGTGGCTAATCATAATGGAATTATATTTAGAGGAGATGATTTTATCTCTAGTTTTCAAGATGGACACAATAACCCTCTATGTCCAAGGTTTAGAGAATCATTGCTTAAAGATAGACACAATAAGGCCCTATGTCCAAGGTTTAGAGAATCCTTGCTTCATTTCCAAATTAAAGAATTTTTTCTGTGCAAGATGAAGATATGTTCCCCCAATTTAAAATTTCTATCATTGTAGCCTCCTATTATTTCCTCATTTTCCCATTAGCTAGTTGATTAATGCTACACTTAATGCATTTAAAAGAAAATATATCATTCTTTGTGGGCATTCAAAATGGTGTCCATGGCATTATGGGATTCATACATGTTTTTGGTGTAAATATTCTAGTTCTAGTTCAAGGTAATCAAATGATTTTCTTTAGAGTTAAGAAACATAATTTTCATCAAAAAAATTTATGGTCAAACTTATAGAACTCCAATGTGTACTCTAACTTTCTACTTACATCAAATATTTTATTTGTTTTAACATGAATGTTGTAGGTATTTTACTTGTGAAGTTTGCATCTCTAATTGCTTTTATAGAAATTTAATAATCATTATCATATGAAGAGCCCTTATAATTCTATTATTCTATTTATATGACATCTCCATAGAAAATTTTGCTAGTAAAAATGATTGTAGTAAAATTACGATAAATTTTATTACTCATATAACGATTTTAGAACCATTATCATATGTTCTATTATTATTTTTATATGACATTTCTATATACTCTATTATTCTTTTTATATAACATCTTTACAAATTTTTTGCTAACATGGAGGATTGTACCAAAATTATAATAAAGTTTTTCAATATTATTCTTATAAATAAAAAGATTTAAATCCCTACCCTACTTAAATCCTTTAAGAAAAGGTTCATTTTTCTCTTATCAAAAAGCAAGTGGCTTTGACTCTTAGAATTCTCATGCATTTTCTTATTTAAGTGACAAAATTTAGAATTATTGTTTAAAATTCAATGTTGACAATGAAAATTGAAAATTCTAAATTTACAATTTAGAAACAAGGATATTTACCTATTTTTGTTTATATTATTTAAATTTTAAAATTCATAATGAATTAAATTTTGAGTCATAGAATTCTCATACATTTTCTTATTTAAGTGACAAAATTTAGAATTAATGTTTAAAATTTAATGATGACAATGAAAATTGAAAATTTATATATTTACAATTTAGAAACAAGGATACTTACCAATTTTTGTTTATATAATTTAAATTTTAAAATTTATAATGAATTAAATTTTGGCTTTTAGAAATCTCATGCATTCACCTATTTAAATGAAAAAAACTAGAATTAATGTTTAAAATTCAATGATGACAATGAAAATTTCTAAATTTACAATTTAGAAACAAGGATATTTATCAATTTTTTTTTTATATTATTTAAATTTTAAAAATCATAATGAATTAAATTTTGACTCTTACAATTCTCATGCATTTTCTTATTTAAGTGACAAAATTTAGAATTAATGTTTAAAATTCAATGATGACAATGAAAATTGAAAAGTTCTAAATTTACAATTTAGAAATAAGGATATTTACTAATTTTTGTTTATATTATTTAAATTTTAAAATTCATAATGAATTAAATTTTGACTAGTAGAATTCTCATGCATTTGCTTATTTAAGTGACAAAATTTAGAATTAATGTTTAAAATTCAATAATAACAATGAAAATTGAAAAGTTCTAAATTTACAATTTAGAAATAAAGATATTTACCAATTTTTTTTTATATTATTTAAATTTTAAAATTCATAATGAATTAAATTTTCACTCTTAGAATTCTCATGCATTTGTTTATTTAAGTGAGAAAATTTAGAATTAATGTTTAAAATTCAATAATGACAATGAAAATTGAAAAATTCAATTTAGAAACAACGATATTTACTAATTTTGGTTTATATTATTTAAATTTTAAAATTCATAATAAATTAAGTTGAAATTTTATTCGGTAAAGATAAAAATAAATTCATTAAAAAACTTAATTGAATAAAATTTGTTCATTTTTAATTTATATTTTATTTCAGTCAATAAAATTAAAAGATTGACGTATCATTTAAATAAATATTTTAAATAGATAAAATAATTTTCATTAATAAAAAATGTTTTTTTTGTTTTCGAAGCAGTGGGTCGTTAGGCTTCAGTGAGAGCCCGGCAAAGGAGAAATGGTATTAATATTGTTGACAGTGACGTCTAGAAGCCGAACGGCCACTTCAATTTGGTCTTCCTCCTCAATTAAATGATGAGGCTAGCCTAAAATGGATTTCTTATAGCTCAGCAAAGCACATGTGACACTTGGGACAATACAGAATATATCACAAAGGGTTGACAGGAACCAATGTGAAATAATGCAAACTAGTTCCGCAAATTATTGTAACAGGATATTGAATTGATTATCCTTATCATGACTTTCTTTTAGAGATGACGAACTATGATGAATGTTATCAATAACTTTATATTTCTTGACGGCCGCATGAGATGCAATTTTCTGGAAATATTGCGTAATTTGACCATACATTACCGTGATTTCATGAAGTTCATGGTGTAAAAATTATTGTTTTCCTTTAAATTTGTGTTCCAAGTTTTATTCTTTTGACAATATCTTAATTTTATATTCTATTGAATTAAAATAATTGAACAAGTAGAAGTTGTTATTTAATTTAAAAATAAGAACAAAGGACATTGTTAGCACGTCGTCTCTGGGAAATGTAAATTTCATGGTTATTAAGATTTCACATTCAACGCTGGTTGCAATAATAAACAATTTATAGTGTTATGTGAATGAGAAGTTAAAAAATAATAATTTCGTAATCATTAAAATTTAATATGCTTTTAATTTTTGTTCGTCGGGAACTTTGTTTCACGTGCACTCCGGTATATTCCGTTACATTTCTTTTTAAAAGGTTATATATATATATATATATATATATAATTTAATATGTTTTTAATTTTTGTTCGTGGAGAACTTTGTTTCACGTGCACTCCGGTATATTCCGTTACACCCCTATTTTTAAAAGGTTATATATATAATTTAATATGTTTTAAATATTTGTTCGTGGGGAACTTTGTTTCACGTGCACTCCGGTATATTCCATTCCACCTTTTTTTTACACCTTTTTTTTAAAAGTTATATATATATAATTTAATATGTTTTTAATTTTTGTTCGTGGGGAACTTGGTTTCACGTGCACTCTGGTATATTCCATTACACCCCTATTTTTAAAAGATTATATATATATATATATATATATATATATATATATATATATATATATAAAAGAGTTTATGACTAGCTGAACTGATTTTTATACTAAATTTTGATATAAAATCATTCCTATTGCTATCACTATGGCATAATGGTATGTTATTTTTTGTAAATTTGACTTTAAATGTTAAGGCATATTTTTTATTACTTGTGAGAAGGTTTAAAGAGTAAAATGTCTAAATTCTTCCTATCTATTTAACTTATAAATTATTGGATATATTTTTAGTATAGATTAAAAATACTAAATTTCATCTAAGAGCTCTGCTAAATTATCTAAATAATAAAATATTAAATATATTTTTAATATTATAATAACCACTACTAAATTTTATGTTAATATTAGATTTAATATTAATCTTTGATCATCGTTAAAAAAACAATATTATGTCGACGTCACATTAAGACTTTTGCTTCATCTCTTTCCTATTTAGAAGTTTGAAAAGGTTTTATAAGTACTTCTTAAATTTTAGAAGTACTAAAATCTAAAATTAATTCGTTTCCTATTTAGTAGTTTCCTCTTTTGCTTCTCAAGGCAGTAATTATTAATTCGTTTTCAGTTATTTGATTATCGCTAGAAAACCCACCCGTTGACATTATTCCTCTTTCAGTTTTTAGATATTTTAAATTTTTACTTTATATAAAGAGGTAACACTTCACATTTATGTTTAAGTAAATTATTGTAATCTTCATGAATTGCGTTTAAACTTCAAATTTGTTAAACAATAATAGAGACATTTAATATTAAGATTTACACTGTGGAAAATTGTTAATATCAAAGG